>PVIY010007013.1:0-84328 GCA_004026745.1 Myrmecophaga tridactyla
TCTTTCTTTCTTTCTTTTTCCATCAGCCCTGCCCCTTCTTTGCCAGGGGCAAAAACTCCTAGTTTCTTTAGGACTTATTGCAAGTTTATCTGTACCAAGGGTCTATTTTGAGTTGTCAGAATTTTAAATTAATTCTGCAATTGGAGCTTGGTTGAGCTAAGCCCTTACTGCTAGTAAGGTCCATTTCCTCTCCCCTTGGGGAACCACCTGCTGTGCCTATGGCAGAGGGGCACTGGCCTCTGCAACTTGGGGAAGTTAAAGTTCTGCTTGAGATCTGAGCCATTTCACCTGGCCTAGACTGGCATATGCTATGTGTCCAGTCACTGATGTTCCACCAGCAGTTGTTCTGTACAGTTCCTGGCTATTTACCAGGTGCTCTGCAGGACGAACTCAATTCCATACCTCTCTATGCTGACATCTTGCCCCGCCTATCAAAAGGATATTTTAAAGATGACTGGTGAATTTTTAATATGTTCTGGGCTTTGGAAAATTTTAAGGAATTAATAACTTTTAGATTTTTGTCCAAAAGGAACATATATCACTTCTTGCCCTTTCACAGTATCTAGTTAAATGGATCTATCTAACTTTAAATGGGACTGGATGAAGTAGTTTTCTGTGTTTCCAGGAAATGGAAAGGAGAATACTAATGATCATTGATAATGTCTACCACAGTAATATTATGATTTCCTATTAATATATGTGTGTATGAACATTTAATATGGTTCTGTTTGAAGTAATTTGGTAAATTACATCAGAATCTCTGAGGGGGGTTAGACCAGGCATTAATAATTTTTTGCACAGCTCTCTGGGAAGCAAAATGTAGAACATCAGCAATGAGCAATATTATGAAACCTATTCATTTTTATGATGAAGATGTTCAGCTCCATACTAACTGCCAACATATAATTTGGGTATAATATTATTCAAAGCAAGAATATGAATGAATAGTCCAATCACATGTGAAGGTAGCACAGCTTGTACCCCTTACCCCTTTTAGTGTAATTACCACAAATACAAGGTAGGGTGGAGTAGTAGCATTGGCTGCGAGGTGTGTACTCAATGTGATGATGCCTTGATTTTAACTGATGAATTTAGAGGTGGCCCCAGACCAAAATAGGTACATCAATTTTTTTAAATTACGAAATATAAAATTTTATTTCACACAAAGCATGGAAGACTTTGGCGCTCATTACGTTAATGCTTGCTGAGTTCCTGGATTTGTCCTGTCTTCGTGAAGCCTTGATTACTTGACATGCTTTTGGATATGTTTACATACCAAATATATTTTTCGTTTTGAGAAAACTAAGTCAAAGTTGGTTTCTATTGCTTAAAATCCAAAGAACCTTTATATATACTGCATTCGAATGCCTTTTATGCCTTCTAAAAAGCTACACAAATAGAATTAATCAAAACCAATGTTAGAGGTAAGAAAAGAAACTAAAAAAATAAGACGAAGATAGGGGTTAGAGGAGTTATAATATGTATGTTTTGATAAATATAATGGGTGTGATTAGTAATTATTGGGAATGAGTGTGTGAGTGCCCTAGAAAATCAAATTTATTGGTTGGCGTGAGCAAGCTGATTGCTAGTTTGTTTTTGAGAGTCTGTATGAAAGTATGTGTCTAGACAACACATAAGCAAAAACTAATTTTCTAGAGCATATGTCAGCAAACTTTGGCTCACAGGCCAAATCTAGCCCTGTGCCTATTTTGTAAAAAATTGCATTGGAACATAGATATATTCATTTGTTGCTGTGTTGTCTATAGCTATTTTCATCTTACTATGTCCAACCTGAGTTGAGCAGTTGAGACAGAGACCATATGGATTGCAAAGTCTAAAATATTTATCACCTGACTTTTTTTTTTACAGTAAAGTTTTTTTGACCCCATTCTATAATAAAACAATAAATTTTATTTTGAGTCTTTGCATCTGGGGAAATAGAAAACTATAATATATAAAGTTAAATTTCTATAATATAAAAACCAACCAGGTACTTAGTAGAAATATAGCTCATCGTGAAGTTGCTTTAGGATAATTGTTCAACCGGATCCTCACAGAGAAAACCATGTATGATATAGTAATCAGTCTTCCACCCTTCCACCCTGTTGCATTCTTTGGCAAATAAATTTTGCTTATTTCATGGTATATTTTTCAAAGTACTTCTCTTTGAAAGCCAGGGAAGCCAGACAAGAGAGCTAGAGAGCTTTTTGATCCATGAGAATGGATTTAGAATTAGAATTCACATTTAGAATTTTTAGAACAGGGCATTCTATCAACAGAATTCAGAGGTTCTGCAAACCCCCAAAATTAAATTCCAATTTGGTGTGTATAGTTGGGCCTCTTTCACAGGAGCGAGCCCATAGATTTTTATCTGCTATCCATATATGGTCCAAATAAACTTAAGAAAGTAAAAGAGACTATTGTAGAGCAGCAAAGCTAATGCTTTTTGCTCCAGGGAACATTTTACACTCGTGAAAAGGATTAAGAAATTGAAAACCCCTTACTTATATGGGTGATTTCTCTATATATTTACCATGTTAGAAATTAAAACATAAATATTGAAATATTTATTTTGCTAATTAATTTAAAAGAAAAAATAAACCTATTACATATTAACATATTTTTTAAAAAATAACTAAAATTCCCCAAACCAAAGAAAATACTACTGAAAAGAGTGGCACTATTTTATATTTGTAAAAATGATTCCAAAGTCTGACTTACCAGACTGGATTCTCATACCTTCTGCATTCTATCTTTTGCAATAATACACATCATGTAGCCTCTGGAAAATGCCACTGCACACTTGGAGAGAATAAGAGTGAAAAAGGCAAATAATATCAATATTCTTTGGAAAATAATTTTGGTTTCACGAACCTCGAGAAAAGATCTCAGGAACCTTAAGGAGTCCTGAGACCACACATTTAGAAACAGTCCTTTAGCATTTTGTATAAATTGCTTCTTTTGAGTAATTAAAACTATTATATTTTGCAATTAGTTATGACAGATGTTAAGTAGTGTTGATATTGAGATTATAGTCTTTACATTCTCTGATTAATCTTTGGAGATCACATAATCTCTATTACAGATTAATAGTACAGCTAACAGTGAGAACAGTGTTATAGCCTGCAATATTAACTAGATGAAACTGCAACTCAGGCTTGTGCTTCTATTAGGACTAACTAAGAACTCTGAGATCCCTGCTTGTTCTACCACAACTAGACCTTTATCCCACAGAGTAGGAGATTGCCGCTGAGATCCCATCCACCCACCCCACCAAAGTAACCAATGAGCATTACGAGCCAGTAGTGGACTCATACCCTGAGTCAGGTCTTGGTTGACTAGGAGTGAGCTCAGAATGCTTAGCAGTGGAAGAGAGGATACTGGGAGGTCGAGCTGGATAGCTGAGACCCAAGTCCAGAAAGTGAGAAGCCAGGATTAGAGCAATATAGCATTAGAGCAGGTAGAATGCAGAGCCAAATGCCCACAGATAGGAGACTAGATAAGTAAGTTGTGTTAAGTAATGCAAAGGAATATTATAAAACAGTGAAATGAATGATCTATGGCTTCACCAACACTGTGGATGAATCTCAGGAACATAATGTTGAGTGAAAAAAGCAAATTCCAGAATACTACATATAGTATGGTTCTCTTTTAATAAAACTGAAAACCAAGGAAAAACCAGAAATATACTGTTTTGACTTAAAAATATAAGTGAGAAAACTGTGAAGTAAAAAAGCAAGGTATTGAGGGCCCCATTAGTTACTTTGTGGGGGTGTCAGGAAATGAGAAGAGGAGGAACACTAGATAGATTTAAGTAATTGATCATAACCTAGTTCTCAACATATTCATTTATTAAACAAAATAGAGTGGAATCTTGCAAGTACAAAGACCCAGGGATCACAGGTAATCAAATTCTATTTACCTGTGAAATTTTTATTGAGTGAATGATTTGTTCCCAAACTTAAAAATAAATTTTATTGATCTGTTAATTCCTCGGGCATTCTTGCAGTCCAATAAAACTTTAGCTTGCAAACCAGTTTTAACATGAAAGTTATGACTAAGTAGCTTTTTAGAACCTTAGGTCTCCATGGAAGTACAACAGGGAAAGTGTATGTAATGCAGGCCTACCTTTTATTTTCCACTTTGTTAAAAAAAGTGTTGTAAAGTTAACAATATTAAAAAAAGAAATATACCTTTTATCGCTGCATGAAATTTATGTTATAATTAAGCCTCTAAATGTCAACACATGCGTACATATATATATATACATACATATATATCATAATATGTTTTAGTGAATTCACCATGCTTTACAGGCTTTATGGCAGGAAATTATTGAATTCATTGAAACCTGGCTTTTCCATTCAATTATGGGAAAACACAATCTGCTACTGTCGTGATATGAAATTCAGTTAAACATAGTATTGTCTAGGGAAATAAGTCACAAATTAATGATTATTTGGGATAACAAGCAACAACTGGAATTTTCAGTATCAGAAAGAAGAAGGAGCTGTTTGGGTGAAAGAGTAATTACTGGGAATGGATCTATATAAAGATGGAAAACTGAACATATAAATCTATTTTTATATTCTTCCATAAAACCAAAACAAAATAGCAGAAAAGTAATTTACTAAAGGCATAAAACCATAATGGATAGGAAGAAAGGGAGAAGAGAAATAATAGTAAAACTTTGGAAGCTGGAAAGCAGAAGAATGATAGTGATGTAAAAGATTTGAGGATAGTAAACCCTAAGTTAGCACTCAGGGAAACTTAGAATCATACAATTGATTCCCCAGGATCCCTAAGAAGCTTAGAAATTTTTTAGAAAAATGGATAAAGGGAGAGGAAGAGACTAATATAAGGAGTATTGGTTCAAAGTCTACTTAAGCCTCAGAATTACTTTTTCATCTTGGCAGCCAGACAACTACCTTTCTGCCACCCCAGCAAAATTCTGCAGGTTCATTATCTGGGGACGGTTAAATGTAAATCTGGGAACCAGAGGACACCAGGCAGAGTTAAAAATAGGCTCATTGTTGTGCACAAAGCTTCCCATGTCATTTTTGTTCCTAATGCTCAAAAGTATCCAAAATAACCAAAGGTTATTGGATACCTGTAAAAAGCCTCTGACAAAAAAGTATAAAAACCAAACAGAAAAACAATTTAAAAGAACAGAGACCATGTAGTGTTGAGAAAAATCCAGAAAAGTATAATGAATTCCTCAGTGAGCTAGGAGAAACTTAGAATAAACATCATGCATTTCTAGATGAAAAGATCCACTGAATAAAACATGGTAAAATTTCCCTTATCTGAAAATATAGAGAATGCCCTAGACATGTTCAAAGAAAGATGAACAATAAAAGGGAAAGGGGACTGGGCAGGAAATGGACAAAAGATAAGGAATCAGATTGGCTTTAAACTTCTCACTTAAAACAATGGAAGCAAAGCAACAATGGTGCTATGCCTCAAAATTTCTGAAATTTTGAGGGTATATAACTTCCAAATTAAAATTTTGTATACAGACAATTCATTAATCAAGTATTCAAATAAAATAAGGATTTTTTTTTAACAACTTATAAGTTCTCAAAAATTGTATATCTGCTGTACCTTCTCTCTGGAAAATATTTCAAAACTAAATAAAAAGCTAAATTAGAAGACACAGACTACAGGAAACAGGAGCTCTAACTCCTAAGAAAGAAAGGTAAAGAAAACTCCCACGATGAGAATGAGAAAAGAGGGCACATGATCTAGGCAAGGAGGGCATACAGGCTTAGCAGCTCCAAATTATCTTCAACTCTTCTGCTCTCACTTCCCATATCGCAACATTTGGTAAATTCAACCAAGTCTACTGCTTCAATGATTCTAGTTTATTTCACATACAGTTCAGTATCTTGTTGCTGCTTGCTTAAATTGTTGAGGTACCCGTTATTGGTTTGAATTTTTGTAATTTTTATAACGTCACTCCATTATCTCATTGTCAGACAGTTTTATCATGTAATGATTTTCATAACTATCTCAAATATTTTTCCCAGCATTATTTATATTTGCATAAAACTAGAAACAAACTAAATATTCAGATGCAGCAAACTTTGGTAACTTTAATATAATGGAATATTATACAATTCTTAGAATTGTAAACATGAAGAATATATGAATATATACACATATTATGGTATATATTAAGAAATAAAGAAGCAAATATGTATTACTCCATTACATGTGATGGACCTTGTGTGCATGGGTGAAGAAAAGAATTAATACCTGATACTAAAATCAAAGTTTATGCTTTTCTTTTTAATTTTCTCTAATACTGATGATGAAACATGTATGGTAGAGATACCTAATGCTCCCAAATATTGATTATCTGTTTCTTTTGGACATTTGAGAAGTTCTGGCCAATGGCTTATGATAGAAGTGACATGACATTTCCAGGCTGAGATACTTATTTGCTGGTCGGAGATCCTTCAGTTCTCTCTCTTCCCTTGTCACAGTTATCACAGAGTAATTCTAAAATTGTGATAGTGGAGCTATAGACCTAGGCAGGCTGGGTCACTCAGTTACTTTATGGAGGCCAATTGCCATGTTGAGTCACCTAGATCCATCGAGGTCTTTTATACTCAAGATAAACAAACCATTGTTGTGTTAAGACATTGATATTATTTGTTTATTTGCTTAAATAACAATAACCTGACCTATACTAATACATCTTTTAAAACAGAAAAGAGACAAAAATATTTCATAGCCAAGTGAAGTAAAACTGTTTTATATGCTAACTTAAATAAATTGAAATAATAATTGCAGTTGCCTTGAGGTTTAAAACACATAGACGAATGAATGCAATTTAATTTTCTGTTGAATAATGTTCATTAAGAATTATTTTGTAGAGTTATTCTGTTGAATAATGTTAACTCAGAATTATTTGTAGGAGAAATAAAGTCTGGTTTCTCCTTAGGACACTCAGTCTATTTATTTAACAGTGAATCTATGATGTAGAAGTACCTAAATGGAAGCTATGATTTTATTTAATTCCAACCACTATGCAGTTATATATTTACTTATTTTTCATTTCATTTACTTTTTCGTTCATTTAACAAAACTTAATTGAAAAGCTTCCATGTGTCAGACACTGTTTTAAGTACTCAGGAAACAAAAAACAGCAACAATAACCATGATGTTTTCATTTAATAACAATATTTTCTTTTCTTCAAGACATTATTTTATTTAATTTATTCTTCATGCATTATGATAAACCTGATTCTTATTCTAACATTAGATAATGAATCTTTGGCCCACAAACTTCACATAACTTGGATAAGGTAACAGAACCAGTAAAGGCAGAAGCAGCTTTCAAATCCATGTCTGAACCCAACATCTATGCTCTTTTTCTCTTGCTAAGTAGGACCATAGATCCCAGTTTGCATAGTGCAGTCCCATTTTGCATTTATTTTTCTACTATAATTATTAACATTCCCTGTCACTCTTGAAAATGTCCTAGTTTGGAGATTGAAATATATGGTCACCATACTCATGCATACAGCTTTACCTGGTCCCTGTTCCCAGATTATGGAAACAGTTTGACTATGTCTGGAGATTTTTTTAATGGGTGATCAAATATGAATCTGAAATTGGAAGCCAATTGAAGTTGCAATTGCAACAGATCTTCCTAGTTCATCATTGTCTATTTGGTGGATAGAGTCTCAGCGTTAAAGGGCATTTTAGAAAACAAAAAACAAAAAAACAAAAAATGACTGAGAGATGGAGGAAGTGCCAAAGCAGACAATCAATGACAGGTCATGTCAAGAAGGCCCCGAACTGAGTCATTTTGCTGTAGAGAAGGCACCCAAATGGACACCATAATGTTGAATAATTTATTGTTTTCCCTCGCTTATTTGTTCACTGGATTATATAAAATGGCCATGTCATATAGTCAATTAGGAATGTAGAGGGTATTGATTGAAAAGAGTAATATTGTGGCTAAGTAACGATAATCAGTCCCTGAATATCATACTCAGTGCATTTTTGAGCCAACAAATGGGTCAAGAAAGAAGCATAATGAGTTCAAATTTATATTTTGGCAGCAGACATCAGTTACAATAAGCCTGTTTGCCAGATAATACACAAATTCCATAGTACTAACTTGAGATTAATAAATGTTTCATAGAAGAGGACTAAGTTTTACAAAGATTTATGGAATATTGAAATTAGCTTTCCTTTAATGTAAATTCAATAGTGGGTGGTGCAATGGTGGCTCAGTGGCAGAATTCTCACCTGCCTTGCCGGAGACCTGGGTTGGATTCCCAGTGCCGGCCCATGCAAAAAAAAAAAAAAAAAAAAAAAAAAAATCAATGGTTATTGTCTGGAAATTTGGTATGAGGGTATAACTCTAGGATAAATAGTCCATTAAAAAATTGTTTTAGTACATGCCTTTCAGGTGCTATTGACTCATATGGCAGTATCCTGTAAAAATTATAAAAATCTGATCACCCTATATTGATTTAAAAACTGCAGGAAAACTTTTTTGTCATTTAAAGTGTTCTAATTCCTTTCTTTCTGAAATCTGAGAAGGATGTAAAGCACCATTCCAATTAATGAGACTAAATCATATTATCATCAGGAAATATTTGAAATTGTTATATAATTCATGCTTAAAGGTGGTGAGTCAAATGCAAGCCATGTCCCTACATGGTTTGTAATTAATTTATTTCCAAGTGACTCATTCATTAGTCAATCAAGGAAAACCATTTACTGATAGTGAGTTAATTAAATTGTATTTGATTGAAGTAGTTGAAGAGATGTGTTTGGAGTAAAATAAACATTTTTAAAACTATTAACCTTTCAATGAGAACAGTTGCTTGAAGAATTGATGATTCTGGGAGCAGCATTCAAAATCAATTTTAAAAGATACAAGAATATATGTAGCTTTCCATATCTCTTGAATAATCAAATCATGGTACCAATATTGCTATGTCTTTACTTGAGGATCAATGCTGAGAAGGGACTGAAGAATTAAGCTCTATGAATAGTCTGCATGGAAACCTAAATGAAGAATATTTTCAAAGGAGTTGAGGAAACTCTAACTTAATATCACATGAAGTGGAATCTGCCAAGATGTGTTTAAATTGATGTAGAAATGTATCTGTGAAGCAGAAAAAGATTTACAAAAATTTTGGATAGATTTACAATTTTTGAAAATGTTCAAAGCCTAAGGTTGATCACTGTATTATTTTTCAGTACAGAGAAGTACTTTGTTGAAAACATTTGAAACTATCATGTACTATTAAACCAATAGTGTCAATGGTGAACTTTATTTGTTCTCATTTATCATCAGATCTGTGACTCTTTGTCAGAAGTAGAGGCTGAGTATTCTGACCTATCCTACCATATAGAAATTCAAAGGCTTTGCAGTGATGAGTTTTATTATGATATTTTTGTACTCCAGGCTGAGAATGATACTTTTCTGAAGAGAAGAACCACTTTCAGATGTTATTATCAAACACTAAATGGCTTTGGAAATTCACTTTTGTTGATATTTCTTAGTGTTTCTTAATGAATTCAAGCTAAAATTACAAGGCAAATCTGTGCTTATATGCAACACACATTAAGGAAAGGTCATTTCAATGAAATTAACTAGAATCAAAAGTAATTTCAAACTTCCCATAGTGTCAAATGTTAAAACAAGAAGTGAGATCTCCATTCCCATGCAGATTTTCTGTGCTTACACTTTAGTTCTACCTGTGTTTTTATGACATCAACACAGTGCAGTAAGTGCAAAGGAAATTCACATATTTCAAAATGTATTTAACTGGGCAGTTGAGGAACTTTTAACAAATTTTCAATTGGAAGTAATTAATCTGCAAAATAATGATGTGCTAAAAGTCAAATATCAACAGAAGCAGCTAATAGAATTTTAAAATTGCCTCCTAAGCAATGAATAGGTTGAATTAAAACCATATGTCCATGGGTTGTTATCAGTATTTGGAAGTTCCTATCTGTGTAAAAATATATCTCAAAGATGAGCTTATGTACAATTTCATTACAGGTCATCATTAACATGTGAAGATTTGCAATTGATTTTGGAAAAAGAGAACGCTGACTTGAATTCAAATTAAGCAAAATGTCATCTCCCTAAAAAAGAATTACATCCTTCTCATTAGTAGACTTGTATTAAAAATAATACTCAATTACTATCATATTTTGAATTTCATTAATGAAAATTGTGTGTATATTGTTTTATCTTTTGTTATAATAAGTACCTATTATACAATATTCTCTATTTGCCTTTTGTCCAACAAAGTCAAGAGTATTTCCTATTTGGGACTTACAGGAAAAGTATGTCAATGCCAATTTTAATTTACCTAATATAATTTTTTCAAGAGGTCTTAATAATCTTTTAATTTTGCTACCTATATAATATTTTCATATTTCTGTATTTCATATATCAGTTTCTAAATATTTACTGATCTATATATTTTGTATGGCTAAAAAATATAAACCAACCAACCCAAACAAAATGTCCTTGGTACTCTGGGAAACTATAGAAGACCAATTAACTTGCTCTTTGGTTAAAAGCACCAAAAAATTGCCAAGTAAGGTCTTGATCTTGCTTTCATTATAAATACCCAGATACTACAGTCAACATTTCTCTTTTAGCTTGAAGTATTTTCATGCCAATGACTGACTTCAACATATGAATGATTAATATAAATAACTCTCTATATGATAAAATAGAAACTTAGAAAAAGCAATTCAACATTTGATGTCTTTTCATTTGATGACATCAACTTAAATTTGTTTTTCCTGCTATATTACCAGGCATGATTCATACTATTCACTGATATATATATTTCTGGCTCTTACCCTTTTAGACCCATGATGGAATCACAATCTCTGCACCTTGGAAATTTTGGTCAGAAAGCATATTCTTGCCAATGATCAGATTTGGGACTTCTAGCCTCCAAAATCTAAAACTTGTTTCAACCAACCCATTGGGTGTCATTGATCATAGCAGACTGGCAAACCGAGACACTAAGATTTAAACTGAATATGGTGAAGGAGAGAAGCTGCTCACAGAAAATAAAAGACAAATAAAAATATGTGGAACCAATATTTTTGAATAACCACAATTTTTCAACTATGTATGACTTTACATAATTAGCTTATTTTATAATTCCAGCAACCCTATGAGCTTGGTATTATTATTATTATTATCTTTATATAAGTAAAAGATTAAAGCCTGAAATTCATAGTTAATTTTTTCCATTGTTCCAGTATTTTATTATTCCAGCAAATAGATTATATCATTGAAATTCATATCATTTATTTAATGAATTTTTTCAATATTCATGGATTGGATTTAGGGTGAGAGAAAGAGAGGAGTTAAGTATTATTCCAAGATTTATTGTTTGACCAAACTGAAGGATGAAGCCACCTTAGCTGAGAATCTAGACTTTGTTAGAAATCACAGTGCCCTATGAATACAGCATTATTAAAAATTATTGATTCTGCATTTTTATTCCAGTTAGAGTAGCAATATCATTCTTCACCTGCATTACTCATACCCTCCATTATTGAAGAGTGCAGAAAGGTCTAAGGCATATATAACAGATATATTTTCAATTATTTGAAACAAAGGAATTAATTAAGCAGATGTATAAAGGAATTAATTGAAGCCATCTAGCTTTGATGCTCACTTTAAGCAATGAATGGGAGAGGGGATACAAATTTTCAAAGTCTGCCCTTCACCCTTTCTCTGTTACTGCAGTTTTAATATTAGACCTTATATCATGAAAAGTATTGTAACCTAACTACCATGACATTTAGAGTTCTTCATGGATCACTGGGTTCTGCAAATTAACCTTTCTGATATTGGGGAGGTAGTAGAATTATACATCTGCTGTCAGCAATAGGGCCAAAGAGGCACATTTTGCATTGAGGGGAGAGGTTGATGAGGTTATTTCTACAGTTCATCCTATAACTGAGATTTTATGATTCTGTGATTCATTTTCAAATTCTCTGTATAATTCTACAGAAATAAATTCAACTTTTCAATTGTCTTTGAAAGATATCTAAGGTTTTCTAATAGCCTGGTTGGAGATTTGTCCAAATATTTACCAATGGGTAGATGGCATCCTGTTGCTTAAGCCAACACTCTGTGGCATTTGTTAGAGCAAAAACATTAAGTTTAACCTTTTTCCAGCAGGTAAAAAGCAAACAGGAAAATCCAATCAACTGCTCAGTAGGATAAAGTTCCCCTCTGTCTTGTATCCTTAGGCATATCACAGAGGAGATCTAATTCCTTTGTTGTCGATTTCAAAGTGAAACTTAGGACCTAAAATAAGTTTGCATCAATTGTACTCATGTTGGGAAAGGGCTCAAATTTGCCAGTCCAGGAGCAATGAGAATGAATATTTTAGTACAATATCTAATTGTCTGATTTTGGCTGTATGTTAATAACCATATGCTATTGGTCCAGGGGCAGAAGTGAGAATCCAATGGGCAATTGGCCAAAAAATTTCTACACTGAGATCAAAAGAGATAAATATCTTCTTAGAGACAAAGCTCATTATAATGAAGTTTTGATTCATTATGCAAAGCTTACATGCCATCTTTGACTTTATTTTGCTCCCTTTAGCTTCAGGTTGACTACAAAGTTCCACCACTCCACACTGCTTATTGAGATGCACATATGCATCTTAACCTAGTAATGCTATTCTCTCCTTCACTCTAGTGTAGAGCTAGCATACATTTCCAAAGCTCTCTTTCAATTAGCTATAGGCCTGTGACTCAATTCTAGCTTTTGGAACGTGAGTGGCAGTGACAAAGAGCTCCTTTTAGTGAAATCACAAATGACCACATTGAGGAGAACAACCTTGATGATGTGAATCACACTTGTACATAACTGTTACATGAGTAAGAAATAAACTTCTAATTAATTGGAATGTTAAATATTGGGTCTATTTATTATAGTAACTGAGCCACAACAAATCCACAAAGCATTCAAGTCCATTTACAGCATGGTCAGACTAATTTCTTTTCTCACTAATTTTGCTTTGCAGCATATTTTCTATCCATAATAGCTTGCTATTTATTCTTAATTTTCTAAAGTGATTTAATTTCTCCATTTTACTTTTCTCATCTTGCTTCCTTTTGTTGCGGATGCCTTTTCTTGGATTCTGCTCATATGCTTGGAAAACCTCTATATAGCTTTCTCTAGGAATATTTCAAGGTTACTAGAGAAAATAATCATTTCTTACATATACTCCCAAAGCACTATCTACATACCTTTTATAGGTCTTATATTTAGCTCATCAGCAATTCCAAGATCTTGAGCACAGTATGTACAAATTAAAAGAGGGATGCATTCAAGGATATACAAGGAAATATACTGTCTTCTATATCATAATAATAAAACTACCCATTGATTTCCTGTTGTTTTAAATTTCATCCATTGAGATTCTGATACTGTGCAAAAACACATTCAAGTGTTATACTTAAACCATTAGATTTCATATTTATGTGAATGAACATATGGTATCCAAACCTGAGAGTAAGTTTATATCCTAGAAAGGGAGAATAGAACATGATATTTAAGATTGAGGAGTGCATAGAGAATGGATGGTGGGACAGAAATAAGAAACAGTTGTCTGGAAAAGTCTATTTTAAAAATAATTGTGGCTATGTTCATATACTACACTTTTATTTTTGGCAAAGTGGAACATTGCAATATATTATGGAATTTAAAGCTGAAATCTTATGACTTTCATGTCAGAAGATATTTACTAAATTCCTACTATAGGCAAGTTATAAAAGGAGCAAAAATGCCTAAGAAAATAATTTTGTCCTCAATGAACTAATAGTTCCAGAAGATGTTGACCAGGAGAATGTACCTCAGAAAATCAGGTAACCAGGAATGGTTGAAGGACCTGAAGATGCTTAAATTAAATATGAAAGGTTAAGAGAAGGAGCATGATACTATAAGGGAATAGTATGACATTCTGAGCAGAAGGTAAAACTCAGGAGAATTTATGGAGAGGCGTATTTTGACTAAATATAAGGAGTATCTTTCTAAACATGAGGTCATCTAATAGTAGAAAGGAGGCAGTCACACAAGGGGGACACCATGTGACGATTAAGGCAGAGATTGAACTGGGGCCTCTAACAGCCAAGGAAAGCCAGGGATTGCTGGCAAGACACCAAAAGCTAGGAAGAGACAAGAAAGGATTGCCCCCTAAAAGTTTCAGAGGGAGCATGGTCCTGCCAACACATTGATTTCACATTTCAAACCTCCAGAAAAGTGAGAGAGTAATTTTCTGTTGTTTTAAGCCATCAAGTTTTTGATACTGTGTTATGGTAGCCCTAGGAAACTAGGAAACTAAGACAGTTTTTGGTACTGGGAAGTGGGTGCAGTTCTCACAAATACCTAAAACCATGAAAGTGGCTTTGGAATTGGGCAATGGGTAGATGCTGGAAGAATTTTGAGGCACTTAAAAAAAGTCTATATTGCTTTGAAGAGTTAGTTGGTAGAAATATGAACATTGTTATGGATTGAATTATGTCCCCAATAAAGACATGCTAAAGTTTTAATCCCCAGTACTATGGATATGAACTCATATGTAAATGGATCTTTAAAGATGTTATTAATTAAGGTGAGGCCAAACTGAAGCAGTGTGGGCTTTAAACCAGTAAGACTAGAAGCCTTTTGAGCATTGATAATTTGGACATGGTCAGGAGTAGGAGACAGATGACCATGTAATGACAGAGGCAGAGAATGAGTTATGGACTGCTGGCAAAATGCTAAGCTCTTTTAGTTATTGTGAATAATCATCTGCCATGGTCCTGAATGCTTTAGGCACACAGACTCACTCCTGTACCACAAAACCACATAAATATTTCTTAAAACTTCTGCCACAATTTGACTTCAGTTCCACCCATAATTAGTACTTTGACTTCTTGGCTTTTTACTTTCTTGGCTTAATTATTCCTATTTATTATTTTATTCATCCTTTGGGTTTTATATTCAGCACTCCCTCTCTAACTTCCTACTTCAACAATACTCAGATTCTCCCTGAGTCTATAACAGTTTTGGCTACAGGTGGTAACTCAATTTATTCCAACCTAGGACCATGGGCCTTATATTAACATGTGTCCTTGTGAATAGTTCTTCTAAGTGTGTTCACACTGTATTCATGAGCATTTATCAGACTCAGGGAAGAAGCCTGATTACTGTGGAACTTTTAGTCATTGTAAGTAAGCAGCAAAACTAATATTTGCTGCTCTTTCCTGTTAATTAAACCAATTTCTATAACATTGCCTTAATAGTTCATGAAAACAAGTACTAAAAATTTTAAGAAGTAACATTTCTTTTCTCACTTTTATTGGATGGGGGTTTAAAAAGTAAATTAAACCCTGTATATGTGTGTGTATCTTAGAAGCATCATTTACACAAGGATTACTTAGCAATTAGAAGATGGGCACAATTATAATTTGAGCCTAGTAAAGCATGCCTTAAAACACATTTCACTGAAAGGTCAGATATGTAAGTGTTCTAACACATAATATCCTGTGCCTTTGGGTCCAAAAATATAAATTTGATACTATTCTACAAAGACAGAGTTGACTGCAAAGGCATCTGGTAAAAGACATTTCACAATATTTCTGGGCTAGGTAAGGTACTGTCAGCCATTGAGGGAGTGTGTGCATATGTCTTATGACGAGAGCTGCTTGTGAAAAAGTTTATTTGGTGCAATTGGGAAAACTGGCATCTATAATTCATCAAAATGGTCATTATAAAAAATGAATAAAACATTCTCACACCATTTCTGAATCACAGGTCTCAGGTTTCTTGTTAAAATAAGGGTTACTTAATTTGAACATATGTGAGTTGTATTCTGGTATGTAATTTGACAGCTTTTGGAAATATATTTTGATATTTCTGTTTTAAACATTCAACTTGGTTTTCAGTGAGACATATAATTAGGAACATATTAAAGGGGATAACATTTTTTTTGCCATCTCCCCAAAATGGAAAACCACAATGGATTAGAATCATGTACCTTTCCTTATACTAAACAGTATTTCTACTGGAGATATATAAATATGTGTTGTGAATATATTCTGTGTTGTATTGATTAAAAAAAAAACTTTGAAAATAACACATGGAATTAAGTGTATTAGAACTAATGGAATAGGAAATGGTGATTATAGTAAAAGAAAAACCAACAAAAATTAAAGGAGACAACCTAAACAGCAGACATTACAGTAAGAGTTAATGGAGATGAAGATAAAGAGTAATAATAGATCTAGAGGAATTCATCTGGCAACAAAAATAAATATTTTCTTCTAGTTTTAATATTTCATTAGTATTGTTCAACCAAAATTCCCAATGAAAAATGTTTGGGTTTTTTTTTGGCATAGTTCGAAGTGCACTCAGGTGTAGGTGTCGGAAGCAGATCCCTAAAGAACCAGTTATTTTGTACAACTAATTTTAACTGTTGAGCAGTCCAGCTCTAGTCAAAAACCCTATGTGTGATCTCCAGGTCTGACCCCAGGAAATCAAAATGGCTTTAGTGGCATAGCTCATGGGGGAACGCTGCTCTCTCCACAGCAGACTTGGAGCACAGCCAGTGCATTGAAATCTGTGAAGAAAGTCACAATTAAGAGTTGAGCAGCTGGGAATCTAGCCAGTTATGCTCCTAAACCTAAGTGTATTCCTAACACACACTTCTGGAGGCTTTCTTATTAGGGCTACTCAACTCAAGCCTTTCTCAGTTGCCTTTTCTGAGCCTCCCTTATCAGGGGAGAGGACAGTGAGAACTTGAAGACATTTTGCTCTGCTCTAATTTAGTATTCAGTACTTTTCCACTACTACCTCTTCCTGGTCTCCCTCCCTCCCCAGCCCAGGTCCATAAAATGGCAGGAGCCTTTTGTTTTGGGCTCCCTTGACCCTGTGATGATCCCCGTTTATAGCCATCCATCTTGCCCTTGCCGGGTGTCAGTCCATGGGGAAAAGTGGAACTGTAGAGACACTGACTCTTTCCTGTTTAGCTTCTTGCTTATACTCACAGTGAATGATTAAAGGCTTAACTACTACTTTCATTTTGGCTTGTTGAATTAATCTACTGCCTCGATACCTGACAGCTCAGCTCTCTCAGCTCAGGTTAGCTCTTTACAACTATTATTACTCATTTTTCATTTCCATAATGAGGGAGTTGGTTTCTTCCAGATTAATGGCTCTATTATATTGCATTAATTTATATATGTAAAGAAATGATACCTGAGACATCCGATCAAGTTATATCAGTATCAACTGAAGGAATTAGAAGAGGAACTTTACTGCAAATAAAACTTTTTTCTTGTGTAGGAAAAAAGTCCCACCAGGAAGCTCAAAAAAAAAAAGAGCATCCTTAGAGTCTCAGTCCTTGGAGCAGTTTTCCAGAAGAGAAGAGCTTTCAACGAATTGCCCAATCCTGCCAAATGTTACTGAGATTGATGGTTTCTCATTAAAAGATCGAAATTTACTAAGAGGCCCTTTGGATTTCTGTGGATTTAGTAGACTACATGTAAACCCATTATTAATTTAGCTCCCCATAGATTAGCTCCTGTTATCTAGATCCATTGATCTCTTTGACAGAGCATCATCGCTTGTAGTCAGAATTCTGATCAAATAATCTGTCTTTAAAATTTCTGTAACAACAAATGTTACTTTCAAAGTAATCCATCTCCATATATTCTTATATCCTAGCAGTTTTGAGTTGGGAAAAGAAACTAGGAGAATATAAAACCTGGAAAAATCAATTGAGAAAATGCATCTCTTTGTAATTTCTAGATTTATGACATTATAGATGTGGCCATAAAATCAAAACACTTTGGATTTTCCTTTTTTTTATATAAACATCTGGCTCCCTTATAATTTTTTTTTCTTGCTTGGCAGGCACCGGGAATTGAACTCCGGTCTACGGCATGGCAGGTGAAAACTCTGCCTGCTGAGCCGCCGTGACCCGCCTGGTCCCGTCATAATTTGTGGATGTCAGCACCATCAGACATAAACCCCATTTCAGTGGAATGTCAGCACCATCAGACATAAACCCCATTTCAGTTATATACTTTTTATTCATAAAAATACAATGTCACAGCCTTGACCAGTGCTACTAATGGATTGTTTTATGAAAATAGTTGTTTATATTATCATAGAAACTCAGAGTTGTGTTCAATGCTTGCACTCTTTATCTGTGCCACGTGGGTGCAGTAGATGGGGAAGTCTATATGCAGACAGATGGTTTAAATTCCAGCTTTTTCACTTACTAGCTGGTGACTTGGGCATATCACTTAGTTATTTGATTCATAGTTTTCTGTCATCTGAATTTTGTCAAAATAATGTAATTCCCAAAATTGCTGAAAGTGAAAAAAACAACAGCTATATATCTACAAAGTATCAGTGGTCAGCAAAATTTGATCCACTCCTCATCAACAATTCATGAAAAGTTGGGTGGGTCAAATGCTGGTTTATTATCAGATTCATAATCACCCTTACCCTGTTCTGGGTCATTTCTACCCCCATTAAACTATCTCAGTTTAAATAGTTTCTATTTTCCTGGCTGGACCATGACTGATAACAATCATTTAATCTCCTTGTGAAGAATTATCAGCACAGACTTTTATCTTAATTTGGTTTTACCCTCTGAGTTATTCGTGGTGAATCTCTTTCCTCTGTACACCAATTAGGATAGGTTTATAAGAATTTTAATGAACTCAGTGATTAGGCAATTTTATTTTTTTAGTTTGCACGTTAGGAAAAGCTTCATAAATCTAATTTTACTATGCATTAGCTCTGCTATATCCCCTTCTAATTTGTATTTACAAGTAATTGCACATGGTGAATAAGTACTTGGACTAGTTTGAAGTATGCTGGGGAAATTACATTCTCATTCCATTCTCATTTTTTTAAAATTATATTTTAATAGCTTCAGTGCCCTCAAAGCCATGACAATTTAATTATTTTCAGTATATTGTACTTTGTGACATTTTTTTCCATTCATGACCCATCTGTGTTGTTGGAAGCATGGTAATTAATACTAGGAGTTAATCAAGTACTGGAGGGAATAATCCACTAATGTTGGCATTGAAGAACTGAATTATTTTCTACCAATGAAAAAGTAAATTGCAGATATTTACACAAGTGCTCATTTAGTTCCATGTTACTCTCTGGTTTACTGTATGCGTTGCAGTCACTCTTAAGTTGGAGACAGTTTTCTTAGACTCTTTAAAGCTATTGGATGGGAAAGTTATTAAAGGTGAAGAGGGGCTGTTACAGAGTGTGAGTTCATTATTTGGGATAAGTAATGTTAACTGAGAAAATACATTGACCCTGACATCTTGCTGGTTTAGAACAAATACAGTTTTTATGCGGGGCCTGATGCAATTAGGCCAGTGATGGGCCTCCACCATTCTTAGACATGGTTATACATGTCAATTTATGGTATAATCATCTCAGTACATGGATTCCTAGATTATCCTGGCAGGGGAAAAGAAAGCCAGAGATATACACAGGACATTTTCAAGTGCCAGTTCTGGGAGTAGCTTATATTACTTCTTGGTCAGCACCCAATATCATTACCTAACTTAATTAAAAGGCAAGTTGGGGAGCATATGGAATATTAGGTGAATACTAACCATTTCCACCAACAGGTGGGGACATAAAGTTGTGTATATTTTACATACCAAAAACAGTGATATCAAAAACTTAGAAAAAACAATGCTAACTGAGAAAGTTCTTGAGTTTCTTAAAGAAATAATGTCAAAATTTCAGAAAAATGATAAATTTTCAATATCAGCTGTCCTGCAAATAGTCAGCAGAACAGTATAGAAAGTTCTTAATTGCATTCATGTACATTTCTGGTAAATGTCAGCACATTCAGAAAAACTGTAAAAAAATTTTTTGAAAATATTGTATATTGCAATATTTGTCCATATAGTTAGATAAGCCTAGAGGTATGAGAGAGGATATTCTAGGAAGCAGTTTTAGGTGAATGGTTTCTGTCATGTCAATAAATCTGCAAGAAAACATAACTTAGTGGTAGGGAACATTCGCTGCTTTATATAATGAATCAAAGACCTCTTTCTTGAGAATGCTCTCAGCAGGAAAAATTAAAATGCTGGCTTTGGAAATAGTATGATGAAACTTTGCTTCTTCTTCCACCTTCTCTGATGACAGCTATAAGTTATAATGTAGAGAGAGGCAGGGGTAGACAGGTATTCTGCAGATTATTTGTGGATGGGCAGTAATCCACAATGACAGTCTTGGTAAACTTTTCCTGATTTTTGCTTCAAATATTGTAACAGGTGGAACTATATACTGATGTTTGGTATTTATTACTCATTGCGGAGAATGGCGATGGAAAAGAAAAAGGAAAGCATCATTCAGGATCAAATATCATTAATCTAATGACATTCAAAAAGTTAGAATATAATGAAGCTACTTTAAGAGGCAAATGAGCTCTTACCAGTTGATATTCAGATGAGGTAGGTCATATGGTTCTTGCATCCAGTGAGCAATTATCAGACACCTATTGCATGGCATGCACTACGTTAGAAATTGAAAACGAAAACTTTTTAAAGGAGCTTTCTTTCTAGTAGTGGAGCTCGGCATAACATACAATTTCAGTACAGCAGAATAGGTAGCATTGTATGAAACAGATGAGTAAAACACTCAATGATTTTATTGACTTTTTAACCCCGTAAAAGGAAAACATGCTCGGAGAACACCTTATATTCATTTTAGAATATTAATTTTTGTAGTTGTTTTTAATAACACCCCAGTATAGGGATAGACATTATAACAGCCACTTGATGGAGAACAAAATAAGGGTAAGAGTCAGGCTGAGCTCCTTATATACTGAGGTGCCTGCTTTAGATTCACCTGGGTTGCAGAGGGAGTGAGAGTATTAGACTTTCTAAATGAATCTCCAAAACATTTAAGGCGCTAAGTCTACAACTTCTGGACTTTGATCTCCTGGACAGTCAAGGCTGTCTTTCTTTTACTTTTTATTCACAGGGCTCAACATAGTATCTGTTCAAAAGTCGATACTCATGTTTGTTAAATAAACTCATGTCTACTAGTAACTATAGATGCAATAGGTAAAAGTGTATCCGTTATATACCATACTTCTCTGTCAAGAGGCTCTTTCTTTCATTTCTGCATCTCTATTGCTTTACATAATTTCTAAAATACGGTAAGGGTCAGTCTACTTTAATGAGCAAATTATTTACATTTGCTTTATTGACGTTGCCCAATTTAAAAATGCATTGCAATTGCAATCCTTTTTCCTTGGTAAGCCTCCAAATTTGCTAAATTTAGTTAAGAACCTACTTCAAGAAAATATATACAAACTTCTTCTACTTAGTTGTCACTTAGTCTTGGAAGAAGTCACTTGATAAGTTCCCTACTCCAGTGATTTATTTTTTTGGTATATCTTCTCAGTACATTTAAGAGAACATTTCTTTTGAGGAAGAAGCTGGGCAGTGAAATTACTAACTAGGATTGGCAACATGTGAGTTGGATATAATGTAAGATTATATTTCTTCATTAATTATGTCCAAAGCTAGTCTCCTTTCCAGAGGTTTCTGAAGTTTAATAATAGGTTCAGAGTTCTTCAAGAGCATCAATCAAGAGAATGGATTTTTTTAAAATGAAATACATGATTTGGCCTAATTCACTGTAATTTATTCTTAATTGAATTTTTAATAAAAGAAGTCTGCTTAGATTTCTATTTTGCTTGTTATTGAGGGGAATATTTTTCAATAGATTGCTTCTTTGAAAAGCAGGCTGAATTCACACAGTTCTTTGTTGGAAAGAAAATTTTCTTCAATTCTTGACTACTTTCTAAAATGCATCCTTTTTAAAGCAGCATTGAGCTCATTAAGAAGATTCTTATAGATTCTCTGTTTGAGGAGTCTTTAAAAAAATCTTATTGCAAGAGAACAGACTTAAATATGTTTCATGTATGCGCAAGACTCCAATTCTAAAATTGGAATTTGTAATAATAAGACTAACACCAGGACTTTTACTTTAAATATAGTTTGAATTGAACAATATCAATTGATAGCAAAATAGAGCAAAGATAAAGTAGGTCATATTTTATTGCTGAATAAAGAGATTTTGAAGTTTTACACCAAATACTGCAAAAATAAAACTGTGCAAATAGAAGATTTTTAAAAATAGCATTGACCATGTTAATTTTAAATGCATTAGTCCACTTACAGCAAAATTAACTTGCCTAGTTCTTTTCTCTACTTGGGATATCCTCTTCTTTATCTCTCCATGTTTGTCAAGTCCTTGATGGGTCTAATCAAGGTTTAGTTAAGTGCCACCTCATAAATGAGGATTCCGTAGTTATTTCCCAACACTTTCTAGAAGAGATCGGATCCATGTTATTTTTTGTTGTTTTTCTACTTTACTCATTCTTTTTAACTGTAATTTTGTACTACAGGTCTTCTTCTGTCTCAGTAGCCGTGTGCTCCTTGAGGACAGACTAGATACGTGGTAGATTCCTAGTTTCTAAGTAATGGTTCTGATGGAATGAAGACCAAATCTCTACATCTCCAGCCAGAAATGAAGGTACACAGCTGAGCCAAAATTAACTTAAAAGAGCATAGCAAATTATGTATCTACTCTTCTACTTCTCCAAACCTCTTTACTATATTTTACTATATTTTGTAAGCAACTTATTAAGTGATAAAACATCTTGTAATAAAATCATTAAATTGTGCCACCACTTTCTGCTACATATAGTGTGTTATGGCTGCTACTATATGCACAATAGAGAAAATTTTTCTGAGGATCCTTAAGAAGATTTATAGCTTCATTAAGAACTAAAAATTCACCCATAGATACTTCAGGGAAATAGACTTGTGTGATATGAGCTAATGAGATTATACCGAGTTCCTGCTGCTACTTCTTAGTGCATTTGATTGTGTTTGTATATATTTTATTTTTCTGTATATCATTTCATTCCATTCCTTTATTTCTTAAGCTGGAAATATTTCTAATCTTATCTCTATCCTCTAATAAATACCTCTGACATTTATTCCATACTGACTTTTTAGAATATAAAGGTACCTGTATCTTTCTAATAAATCCATGTCAGGAAATCATTCTTAAATACAGGATAGTTACCTTTTTTTCTAATCTGTCCTCTGTTTCATCAGCAAGTTCAATGTTTTAAGGTATTGTTTTAATTGTATAAATACTTCTTACTTCCATTTCCTCTTGCTTAGAGAATGAAACCTGGACTCTATTTTTCATTGAAGACTCTCCAAAATACACTCACTATTTATATTTATTCTGATCTCCTATAATTTCCTTTTTGAACCTGTCTGTTAATAACCCCAAGAAGGGTGTGTGGCTGGTTCATTGGTAGAATGCTTGCCTTCCATGCGGGAGACCCGGGTTCGATTCCTGGACCATGCACCTGAAAAAAAAAAAAAAATAAAAAATAACCCCCAGAGCATACCTGGTATCTTTAACTCATGCTAAAACTTCCAGAGGTTCAAGGTTGGACAATTCCAAACCTACTAGCTGAATTTCTGACATAATTCCAAATTCCCAATTAGCTTGTGCTTTTCATTTTCAGAAGAATCTGACCATAGAAATGTCCTGATATTGGATAAAAATAAACTATTTTCCTAAAGAGTTTTCTTGCTAACTGTCTAAACTCTATACCTCTAATCCAAAATCAAATTGTACAAGTTTAAGCCATCTTTATGAATATGCAGATTATCCTTTCATAGTATTGAAGCTTGCCTTCTTCAAGATAAAAAATTCAGTTATTTCAACCAGGTGGGGTCTATTTTTTGACATACTATTTTCACTTGTATTTCTCTTTTGAAATGAGGAATCCAAACTTATTACTGTGACCAATACTGAAGGAAGACACATTATAGATCAGTGAATCTTAGATGGGGGAGGGCAACTGCCAGAATGTCAGAACTTCTATTTGTCCTTTAAAATTTTTCAACCACTAACTTGACCACTCTGAACCTCATCATATGTAATGAGTGTGGGTACTGATGGAATTGCATTTCCTTTGTAGACATAAGTTCAAAACTGTTATCTTACATAAAATACTTCTATTAATGCCCTTCAAAATCAATAACTTGATTTAGGTTGCAATTTATTAAACATAAATGGTCATTGAAACTTATTACATTAGAATCACGCTTATTACCGCTTGTCCTTTTGAAGGTGATTTTATGTAGAGAGCAAAATCTTAAATGTATTATTGTGGAAATTAGGTAGAATTATCTGGGAAAAATGGAAGTTAAAGGACAGGCTTACAAATCCTCTTCCCAAAAACTAATAGAAATAACCAGAGACCGACACAGACCTAAATAGGGTATGGTGAAAACTACCTGCCATAAATTTCGAGGTTTGACTACTGGTAGAGCTGATATTAAATTAAGGAAAGATGCAGAAACTGACTCATATAAAGCAATGAGAAATAAGTGGAGGAAATTCTTGAAAACTCCATGTTTATCCTTACAGTTTGGAGGAACAAAAACTAGAGTTATGAGTAGTCATTGGCAGGTTGTGTGTGAGATATGGGCTATCGAGGATGGATACCCTTTCTCTATCTCAAGTGAACAGTGCCTAAAACCTGAACTGAACCATGGTGTGATTACTCAGGTGCATGGTTCACTGAGGGTCACCAAGGTGACAATCTACCAGTCTGCCTTCTATCCTCTAATGGTTCACCTCCTGCCACCTGCAAAATTCACTCAACCACCTTTTAAGATTCAAGGGCCAGAATCAAACTTGAGGTCCAAAATTTTGCCATTTAAATCAGCCTCAGTTCTGAATGAGGATTCTTAAGTGCTGCCCCTCTCCGTCTGGAGACCTGTGAACTCAGTTTACATCTCTGTACAGTGAGGGGGTTGAGCCACCTAGACAAGGTTCTTCAGGTTCTTGGAGTCAAGACTCCAGGGGGCATGGGCTAAGGGGCCAGAATGGCTTGTTGTCCATTGTGGTTTCCCAGTCCATGGCTACATCTGAAGTTGCTCCTTCCTCTTCTTCCTGAGGGGCTCAGCTCCAAAGTAGTACCTGCTGCCTTCCCTTGGTTGGGACATTCCTGAGGATCTCCACTGAAGAAAGGCTGAAGGCATCTGGGTTCCTCTATCACATAGGAAGGAACATGGTGATGTCTGCTGTTCAAGTAATTTTTGACAAGTGTTCCATGACAATTCATTGGAGAAAGAATTGCCTTTAAAAAAAAATGATGTTGGAACAACTGCAAAAGTATGAAGTTGGATCCTTCCTTATACCATACGCAAAAATGTATCATAGGACTAATGTAAGAGCTACAGATAAAAATCGCTTAGAAGAACACATTAGAGAAAAAATTCATGACCTTGGGTCAGGCAAGGCTTTCTTAGGTCTGACACCAAAAGCTTAAGTAGCAAAAGAAAAAAATATATAGATAAATTGAATTTTGTTACAATGAAATTTTGTTTTTTGCTGAAAATGACACAATCAAAAAAGTGAAGAAACAGTCCACAGAATTGGAGAAATGTGTAAATCATATGTATGATAAGGGATTTGTATAATATATATTTATATAGAAATAACTTTTAGAACTCAATAATAAAAAGATAGGTAATCCAATTAAAAATGGGCAAAGGATATGAATAGACATTTCACTAAAGAAGATATACAAATAGCTAATAAGAAATGAAGATGCTTAACATTGTTAGCTTTGAGGTAACTGCAGATTGAAATCACAAAGAGATGCCACTTCAAACCCACTAGGATGGACACAATCCAAAGGACAATTAATGATGACTGTTGGCAAAGTTATGAAGAAATTACAATCCTAATACATTGCTTGTGAGACTGTAAAACAGTGTAGTTACTTTGGGTAATAATTTGGCAGTTCCTCCAATAGCTGAACATGGAGTTATCATATGAACCAGCAATTCCACATTTCTAAAAACTTAAACACAAATATTCATAGCAACGCTATTCATTGTAGCCTGAAATTAGAAACAACTCAAGTGTCCAACAAATGACTTGATAAATAAAATGTGGAATATTTATATATTGAAATATTATTCAGCAATAAAAAGGAATGACATATTAATATGATGTGACATGGATGAACCTTGAAAATATTATGTTAAGTGAAAGGAGACAGCAATAAAAGATCACATGTCATTATTTTATTCCATTTATATGAAAAGTCCACAATATGTAAATAAATCTACTGAGAAAGACATCTAGGGTTGTGGGGATAGAAGGTTGGGTGGGAATGGGGACTGACTGCTAAGGAGCATGAGGTTTCTTTATGGGGTGATGAGAACATTCTAAAATTTACTGTAGTGATTGTTGCACATATCTGTGAATATGCTAAAAACTATTGGATTATATGCTTTAAATGGGTGAATTATATCTCCACAAAACTGTTAAAATAATTATATGTTTGCCAGAAAAAACATAGGATGCCAAGTTAAATTTGATTTCAGGTATACAATGAATAATTATTTATCATTAATATATACCAAATATTATACAATTTTTCATTGCATATCTGAAATTAAAATTTAACTAATTATCTTGTATTTTTATTTGATAAATCTCGAAACCCTACCAGAAGATGAAATAGCCTTAGCCTACAGAGCACCTTATCTTTCCTTTCAAAACTCATCTAAAGCACTCCAAGAAAGGTTCACATCAAGACACACAATGTTTATAGAGCACAAAAAGTTCTCCAAGTTACAGAGCTTAGCACGTTATGCGTTATTGTACCGCTATTGCATTGGTAATATCTGCTTTATATGCATATGTATATAATTTTATATATAATAAAAAGATAAAATAAAATTATATATAAAATATACAAATTATGTATCAAATATATAAATTTAAAAATTACTTTTATTGATAAATAATTTAAAATATAATTAGATGTTTAAATATATAATTTTAATGTAATGGTAAGACATTTTCACATTTTTCTTTGTTATGTTTTGGGTTTGCTCTTGAAGAAGAGATTTCCCAGTTTTGAAATGTAAGGAATCTAAATACTTAACCCTGGAAACTTAAACATACATCTTTAAAGATTAAACATTCTCAGTGTGGCTGGGAATTTCCATACTAGTCAGGATTCTTTGAACAAAATTCTATAACTGAAATATCAAAATAGACTTCGAATATATCCAAGTAATCCACCTTGAAAAATAAAATACTGTTTTTGTTCAGAACTGTCTAAGGTAACATTCAATACAAAAGTTTTATAAAAACCTAGAAAAATCAATATATTGTTATATAGTGTCAAAATGCTAAATTGAGGTCATTATTTGTCTAGGCACTATGATAATATATTTTACTTGCTGAAGTTCAATTAATCTTAACAACAACATTATAAGGTAGATAGATATTTCTCTGTGTATTATATATGAGGAAGTTATTTCACCAAGGTCACAGGGCAGGCAAGTTGTGAATCCAGAATTTAAACCCAGGCCATCTCACACCAGAGCACAAATTTTAACTGTGTTATACTGCACCCTAGGTCTTAAAGATAAAGAAAAAGATAAAAGAACTGAATTTCAGATTTGTTGATAATTGCAGGAAATTATTTCAATAAGTACAGCCATAATTGAATACAAAGCATGCATGAATGACACAATTAATTGCCTCTCTTTTCTGTTCAGTTGACTTTATTCATGCAATCAGCAACCATTCATCATTCTAAATACAGCCACATCATTTTAAAAGCACAGGGCACTAGTTTAGGATAAAAAAATTTTAAAGACTCGTGCCCTTACTTTCTTCTTTATTCCTTTCCTTACAGAGAAATAATAATTTGTCACAAGGACACTGCTGAGCAATTATAACTTTTCCTAGTTACAAAGCAGAACAATATACTCTATGGCAACTTTTAATCAAATGATTTATTTATGTATTCATTTAATTACCCAAGTGCACAGCACATTTATTTCTTATTCATTTAATTAGCCAAGTACACCGATTCACTGTAGCAGTGTTCCCTTAGCCTTTATTTAACTCATGCTTCTTCAGTCAAGATTTCTCCAACCTCTACATTCTGTGCTTTGTATTTTGAGAATAATGATACATTCTCAAAATATAAAATTATATTCTGAGATTACATATGATTATTAAAATGTATATACATATATAATCACTCTATCCTACCCCATCTTAGAATTTCCATTGTCCTTTCTCTTATCGTCTCCCTCCAACTTGAGAATACCTGAAGTTACACAAGGACATTTCCCCTCACAGCCACGTTGTTCCCCTGGTGACTTTCCCCTCCTAATGCCTGATTCTCTGCCTGCCCTCAGCTCTGCCCTCCACACCTGTACCCTACATCATGAGTCATCCTAAAATCTTCCAGTTTTCAAACATTTTGCTCATAAAATAAAGCACGTATTTCCATATTCTGTCCTCTGATGATAGCCTTGAAAAAGTTATTTTATTCTTTAGAGAGGGCCAAAAAAGGCGGGATTTGAGGAAGCGCAAGCTTTCAAACCTCTCTGCTTTGCAATTCTTTCTGCAAAGAAATGATCAGTGAGGCCTGTTGATTCTAAGCAGCCTCCACTACACCTCATTTCTGTGCTTTCAAGGAACGCAGGAAAAAAAAATTAGCAAGAAAATCTCAGTTCCCTTGTTTGTCTTTGCAGAACATAGCTTTCCTGGACTTCAGTTTTGCAACCACTGTCTTGGGCAGATAAGCTTTGATGACCCTGGGTGTTGTCGGCAAGAGGCTATATTGGTGCCCAGAGAATGTTGGCTCATGGCGGTGAGAAGACCACCTGTAAAACAAGTCCTCAGTGGCAGCTTCGAGGCCAAGATACATAGAGGGACCCAGAATGGGATGAAACCACACTCTCCTACCAGGGGAAAAGAAACGGACCACAAGGTCAACCTGTGGGCTGTCAGAGGCATTATGGAAAATTCTACCATAGGGAGATGGGTGAGTGAGGCAGTTGAGAAGAAAGGACTCAGCTGAGGTCTGGAAGTGAGAAGCATATGTAGGGAATTGATTCTTAGGGGAAGTGTAGTTGTTCTGATGGACAGAGAGAAGAAACAAATACTTCTGATCCCCCCTAAGAAAATTATTATTTTCCAAATATATGCGAGATATGGTATTTCAGAATACACTGGAAGGGGACAATGTGAAGTGATTAAAACACAGTTCAATTGCAATGCTAGTCACTTACTGTTGTGTCTCAGATTGTGTTGATTTCATACCTTCTCCAAACTTCAGTTTCCTTATTTGTGAAATGGGGTTATAAAACCTATTTTGTGGGATTAATGAGAAGTAAATTTAATTAGATGATGCATAAATATCGCTTACTAGCACATGGGAGCTAATTATTAAGTGTTAACTATTTTTATAAGTAAATGATGGTGTTGCCTAGAGAAGGTAACCCTAGGAGAACTGCTATAGGCAAGCAGGGAGTAATGTACTTAGGTATCATCACCTGAGCAAACACAGGATCAACTCTCGGAACCTTACCTTATCTAGTCACACATTATATAGCAATTAATAGATAACTCACATGGTAAGAAATCTGTTGAGAATAGTAACAACATTTTTGAATACATACTCTGTGTCAGGCACTGTTCTGAGGACTTTTAGAGATTTATTGGTTGAATCTTACTCAGTGAGGCAGGTTGTATTCATATTCCTATTTCATAGGTACAGAAAATGAGGAATAGAATAGAAATTAAGAACTAGCTCAAGGTCACTGAGATAAGTAAAGCCAATTGGAGAGCGTACATCTGAAAATACTACTGCTCAGTGTAGTGACATAGGGATAAATGTTTTTCAAAGTTAAACACTCAAACCATTGAATTAATGTTGTTTTACATTAACTAAACATATGGGTTCATGATATAGATAGTGTTCTAGTTTGCAAGCTGTCAGAATGTGATATAGCAGAAACAGAACAACATTTAAAAAGGGGATTTTATTAAGCTGCTAATTTACAGTTCTAAGGCCATGAAAATGTCCAAATTAAAGCAAGTCTATGGAAATGTCCAATGTAAGGTATGGAGGGAAAGATACCTTGGTTCAAGAAGGCAGATGACATTCAGGGTTTCTCTTTCAACTGGAAAGGCACAGGGCGAACATGGTGGCCTCTGCTAGCTTTCTCTTCCCACTTCTTGTTTCATGAAGCTTCTTCTGAGGCATTTTCCCTCTTCATCTCCAAAGGTCTTGGCTGTGTGGGCTCTGTAGCTCTTTCCAGAATGGTTCCTTCTTAAAGAGCTCCAGTTAGTAAAACCTCCTTCAAAGGGTGGAGACACACCTCCATGGAAATCATCTAATCAAAAGTTATCACTCACAGTTGGGTGGTTCACATTTCCATGGGAACGATCAAAAAGCTCCCAGCCAGCAATACTGAATGAGGATTAAAGGACATGGCTTTTCTGAGGTCCAGCGCAGATCCAAACTGGCACAGAGAGCTATTCTATATTTCAGATATCCATGAAAATGCTTAGAGGTAACAAAGTGAACACACCAACTATAAAATATTCTGAATCTCCTTCTAACTTAGTCTTCTGTATCAGTAAATGTCATAACTCTCTGTTCCGTTGTCAAATCCCAAATTTAAGAGTAATTGCTGATTCTCTGCTTTGCCTCGCTCCTCATTACAATCCATTAACAAAACTAATGATTCTACCTTGAAACATATCCCGGATCAATACACTTCTCTTGCTATCTAGTACTCCCATGTTAGAACAAGCCACTGACATCTCTCAATCACAGGATTATAAGATCCTTACACCATCATCCCTCAATCACGGGAATATAAAATCCTTCCTACCAGTCTCCCTGCCAAAATTCACTCTCCGACATGTAACCCTGCCTTCCCCGGCACCATCTCCTACCACTCTTCTTAACATCTACAGTTTTCCCATGCTGGCTTTCTGTTTCTTGAAACAAAGCTCATTTTCAACTTTTAGCCTATTACTGTCTTTCTGGCCATCAGGTATCAGCAAATGTCACCATACCAGAAAGAACTCTCATGATTACCCAACATGAAGTAGAATACAATAAATGAAAATTCCCTGAAAAATTTACTATAAGAATTGTTGTAATCATGTTTCAACAAAAATGTTGCAATAGTAAGAGGTTGATTAGTGAATTGCTCAGGTGAGTGACTAGCATTGGAACAGGAAATGATTTAACTATAGATGAGTTGGATGTTGGATCAGTTGAGAACACAAATTTGAAAACCAGTCTCTGTCTGAGGATTCCTTTGCTCCTTGAAGTTTGAAATTGTTTAGAAGTTAGATATTTATCCAGGATCAGTCATAGGTGTACGTACATGGCCTGATTTGGCTTCAGCAGTCAGAGGTATTCATCAATAGCCTTGATATTACAGGTACTCTAATGCTTTGAAAAGGAGAACAAAAATTGCTTTACTTTAAAAATGAATGCTTCTATTTACTTAGCTCTCTCCACGGCCTTCTGCTGGGATTAATTAAACTAAAGAGGCTTTGGGGGCTTAGGAAGGAGAAATATTAATAAAATGGAATGCAGACAGTGGTGTGTTTTTCCTTCCTCTCTTTCAGTGCAGGCTTTGGCAACAGAAGGTGCATGATGGTCTTGGGACTTCATTCATGGGTTTGCTATTAAGGAGTTGAAACTTAAAGAGGTCATTTACCAGCTCTAATAGTCTCCCTATTTTCTATTATCCTTTGGCTTGAAAGTAGCAAGGGCAGAACTAAGGCTAGATAATTCTGAATCGTAGGAAGGATTTATAGCAGCAGTTCATTCTCTCCCTGACTCTCTTCCTGTAATAAACGGCATTTTTTGAGCACTCTGTGTCAGAACTGTGCCAAGCTCTTACCCTGGCACAGGTTAAGAAGTGTGACCCTCACAGTACTACGTAGTCGATAGAATTATTTTCACTTTATAGACACAAAAGCTAAGGTATAGCTTGATAATTTACCCCAAAGCACTCAGCTAGTACATAGATGGAACTGTAGGTTGGATCAATTTTATCTGTTTAAAAGCCCTTGGTTGTAACCATCTCACTATATCGCTTCTTATCTATGCCAAATAAAATGGATTAACTTGAGTCTGCAAAGCTTTTCTTCCAGATCTCAAGCATTTCTGTTTACCATTATTTGCTTCTACTTACTTTTCCGAACAGGGCCTATTTCCAGGAGTCCACAACTCCTCTGAGAGGCAAGAGTGATTCTCTTTGGCAGCTTACTATTCACTACCAATAGATTTTCCTTCTTTATAGCTGAAAGCAACCGTCTCAAATTTCCTTTCCAGTTCTCCAGGGTTTTATTTTCCCCCCACTGTGTTATTTGGGAAGTAGTTCCTGAATATTTGCAGGCACTAAACGCTTAAAGAAATAACCATTTTCTCAGACAAATATCATAGTCAAATGTATTCTTTAGTATTTTGGTATTAAACATATTTAGTACTAAATGTACTTTAATAGAAAGGGAGTTGAACAATCTTAGTGACTATTCTTCACTGTACAGATAAGGAAAGAGTGATTTCAAAGAAGAAAATAATTTGACAGTCTTATAGTTAATTCAGGCAGATCTGGGATTAGAGAAGGGATATATCTTGTTTCTGTGTTATTGACCTAAATAGCCCACCTGGCCTTTTTTGAACATGCCAGATACAGTCTCACCTTCTGCTCTTCCTCCAGAAATCTGTTTGGCCAACTGCATCCACGCCTTCAAGTCTTGGTTTAAATTGAACCTCTAAGCAAGGTTTATACTGATTAGGTTATTCATTACTGAAATATGCCTTCCCATCCCACCTCCATACTACTGATCCCTTTTCCTGTTCTACTTTATCTTCTTCCCATAGCACTTATAATTTTCCAACTTACAATACAATTTGCTTATTTATTTTGGCATTGTCTATGTCCTCCCCACCACCAGCATGCTAGTTCTACTAGAACTTTGACCATATCATCCACCAAAAATTATTTGCCATCCTCTATAACTTTATAATTGTTACTGATTATCCTGTAAGGGAAATCTTAATGACTAAATGAACCATGGACATTGCAGTGTCAGTTACCAAGGAAGTTTCAGGGGTTCAACAACAATGTAAAAAGTAGCTGGCTGATGACCAGCTTCAGAACTACATCCTAAAATAAAAAGCTCAATCTATCTATTGGAGGGTGAAGGGTAGAAAGGAGACAAGATAGGAAATTATCACAGTAACCCAGGTGAGACATAAGAGTGATTTGGACCTGCATGGCAACACTGGAGGTATTGATTCTGGTAGGATTCTGAATAGATTTTGAAGGTAGACTCATGCCCCATGTGTGTCACATTCTGTGCATTGAGTTATAAACATAAGAAGGTACAAAACAAGAAAGTCCTCAGGCTTTCATTTCCCAATTTCATTCCCAATTCCTGGAGCAGCTGCTTTAGTTTACGCTTTCATTGTATTTTTCCTGTGCAATAATAGTTTTTAATTGATCTTTCTGCTCCAATCTTTCAACACCAATCTATTCTGTATTCTGGTATCATAGAGTGATATATATGTAAAATATACATCTGATCCCCTAATATCCTTAATTTCTTTTAGCACCTTTTTGTTTCTAAATGATACAACAACTCAAACAGGCTTAGTCCAAATGGGAATTGTTTGGTGTACACAACTGAAGAATCCAGGGACATTTTTTGCTTTAAGAGAGGCCTTATCCAAATCTTCAAATGATGTAATAGGAGTCAGTCTCTTTCCATCAGTAGCTCTGTTCTGCAAAATTTTGGCTTCATTTCCAGGCAGGCTCTATCATATAGCTTGATGTCTGAGCATTTAAAATCTTAGTAGACTTTTAATGAATTAATAAATTTGGAGTAAAAAGATATTGCAATTTTCAACTTCATTTTGTAAACTGAGATGGTAAGACTCATGGTCATAATTTTTTCTTTTTTATGATAGATTAATCTGATATTTGTGGAGATATGAACTACACTGTATTACACTAACAATAAATTTCATTTATGGTTCCCTAGGTTTATATCTATTATTTCCTGATGTTTAGATATGACATATTTTCCTGTTGTTGTAACAGGCAGTCAAGGGATAAAAAGGGGCCTTTATTTAAATAGCTTCAACAAATGGAAATATATTCCCTTAAAGGCCTGCTATGAAAATATAGATTGCTGTTTGACCAGGCAGGCAATTGTGATCCATTTGCTCACTGATGTGAAAAGCTATTAAAGGAAAGGCCAAAGGAAAACAATTATTACAAGTTTCCTTCACAGAGGGCCCATCCCTGCCCAGGTAGTAAAAAAGAAAGTCTGCTCTTTTTGTCCTCCCTTGAAGGAAATAGGAAGTGGGGAAGATGACATTTGGAAGGAGAAATACAAGGTCAAAGGAAGGGCTTAGGTAGTGGGCTGTGAGGAGAAGAGCTACCAAGTGGCTGTAAACGTAAAGGAGATAGCCAAGCAGTTGTTTTAGTCTATATTACAGAATGTCAATGTTGGATGAGCTATTAGGTACATCTATCTATTCCATCATCCTGATTTATGAACTTGGAGCCCATAGACATTCAGCAGTAACTTAATGTCACACAGGCAACGTTGTGATATGAAAACTCTGACTTGCAGTTCAACATGCTGTATTGATATTCTTGTGTCTTCACTCCCAAGTCATACCTTGTCTGCTTCTGAAAGGAATTCGGAGAGAGTGACAGTCAATAAAGTTGACACAAAGAATATGATTTTCAAAAGATAAATAGAGGAATTCCATTTGAGGAACTGTATAATATCAATTTTGCCCATCTGCTGTTCCAGTCCTATCGGATGCCATCTGTTCCTCCTAAGGGTACCTCAGACTGAGGTTACAGGGACTCTGATCCACAGTTATAAAATATATATAAAATAGCTTTGAGACGGCAGAGGATGTTTAAGTTCTATGCACAGAATACACTCTTCCTTTATAGTTTGGCCTGAACTGCCCTAACTACTAACCATAAAACTAGAAACAGCAATTTTCTATAGCTGTAATGTCCCTCTCTCCTCTTTCCTTATGTCTGTGTATATATAATTTTAAAGATATTAATTTCAATTCGAGTCTTAATAATAAAACAGGACGACTTATGACACAATGATTAGAAAAGAAAATAATGTTGAAGCCAAAAAAGGTCAGGGCTCCACTATATGATGATCAAACGTAACGTTTAGTAGGTCACTTTCCCTCTTTGGACCTCAGTTTCTCTAGCGGTGCAGAGAGAACTGGAGAAGATGGTGGCGTAGGCGTGTGCGTGGGAAGTCAGCACATTGCACGGGCAATCCCCGCTCTGCTCTGCTCCGTCCAGCCCCCGGGCATTCCTGGAATATCTGGGCCTCATCGTTCTCTCTGACTGCTGAAGCTGGCATGATCTTTACTGTAGTCACATACGACATTTACTCTTGGGAACTGTGTGCTCTGCTCTGGCTCCCACCCTTATCATCCACTTTTCTCAATAGTTTGAATAGAGAATTGACTTCATTTTTCAGTTCTTTCTAAATCATATGTCAGTAAATTGCATTGGATATCATTTCTATAATAGCCTTCTTTACAGATCTGTGACTGCCTCCAACCTTCTCTTGTCCTCTTTTCATCACTCCTTTCTGCTTTTATTCAACTTTCTGCCTTCTCTTTTTATCCTCCAGGTTATCTCACAAATTGAAACGCCCCATTTATTTTTCTCCCCAAAGTTAAAAGCCCAAAAGGTGTTAAGAAACATTAGTCAATTCTGACTGCTAATGTGTTGTTTTCCAAAAAAAAATGTTTTACGTTTTCCCTAGTAAATGACCTTTAAAAGAAGATCAAAGTTGGAATTAATAAATTCATTTATAAGATATTTTTTAAATAGTCTTAAGAGAGGGAGTCATTTTATTAGAGAACTAAAAATATAAAGAATTTTCTAGGTATGCTGCTTTCAAGTTTCTTTATGACAGAAGGAATAATCAAGGTTTTAAGAAACAGCTTTAGAAAAAGTTCAAATCTCAGCAACGCCACTTAAATTCTGGGATCTTGAGCAAGTTATTAAATCCCTTTAAGCCTTGATATTTTTTCCTGTTTAAAGTGGATATTTACTTCAGAAATTTTAAGAGACATCAAAGAATGTGGTTCTAGAACTTCCAAGATCTATCAGGTGACTGAGAAGTAGGTGCACAATTGGGAAGAAACAAAGTTTTATATAGAGAGAGCCAGAAGTTGTTATGTGGAAAGTTCTTAACATGTAATATATGAAAGACACTTTATATAGGTTTCCCCAAATTTGAAAACACATGTAAGAATTCATATGAGAATTGAAAGTGACTTGCACTTTTGCAAGCATCCATAATACCAAAACAAACTTCAATCAACCATGATAGACAAAATACTGATTTTTCTTTTATTATCTCTAGAGAAAAAAGCTAATTTGAAATTTTGGTCATATCAGGGGGCAATAAAATAGTATGTAGCCAAAACTTATTTTATATATTTTAGAGTATGTCAGACAGCTTATTAATGCTTGTATTATGTTTTATTCTGTTTTTATTGTGTGTGTTTTGTGTTATTTGTTAGCTTTTTATAAATTATAATTTTCAGAAAATTCTTTTCGCATTCTGAAAGCATACTAACATACATAGCTAATTTTGTATTCATAATTTTATATTCTCTTTCCTAAGTCCAAAAGTTGCATGAACTTTAGGTTTCACAAAACTTGAATCCATTTCTGATTATAATTTCCTCATGATCAGGGATCAGTAAATACTCAAAATTGACAAAGAATGGCTGGCTTAGGTAGGCATGCCAATGATTGCAGACACTGGTATTTCAGCATACCTTCCAGAATATATAAAAACATCCAGTACAAAAAATTTAGAATGGGAATACCTAAAGAGATTCGGTAAATTTATATGAAATGCTGTTATTACTACTAGCCCTGCTATTATAAGATGATTCTATTAATTCATATTTATATTATTGTTTACTTAAAACATTCCTTCATATGGTTGATTAATTTTTCTCCTTTAAACAACTCTCTGTGATGGCATAGCTGGAATTATTAAAATGAAATTTGCATTTTACACAAGGGTAAAAGGAGATTCAGAATGATTGGATGCTTTTCTTTGGGTCACAGAATTAATGCAGAATAGAAAAATGACTAAAAGTCTCTTGGGACAAAAGCCCATGCTTAATTTTTTATTTTTTATTGAATCCAGAAATGAGAAGACGGGTTCACTGCCAATATCATGACAGCTAAAAAATATTAGGTGCATATATGTGATTAAAAGTATTGAAATCGTTTTTCAGAATGAATGTCAGAGTTGATCTTATTACCAGACTGAATTTATTCTTGGAGATATTATTTTAAATCAGGCAAGTAAAACATGGTGCTAATAACAGTCTAAAATGCTGTAAAAATAGTACACTGGAAATGACTTGATTAATTTACAGGGTTTCATTAAGATCTTAGATTATTTAAGATAAAGAAAATAAAGAAAACATTATTTTCACAGGGGCCATTTTTCCACTGATCGATTTGTCTATTTCCAGATACGCAGTTCTAAATAGTAACCAATCTCTCCCTTCTCTATTCTTTCCTGCCTTTTTTGTGCCACTGTTATAAAATTGATCACATCCTGATCTACATGATATATTGTTTTTCCACTTACTGATTCAACAAAGATTTATTGAATATCTATTATGCCTCAGGCACTGTTTTTGGCACATCGGTGGTGTCATGAATTAAACCAACCAAATTTATATGTCTATGTTGTCTATTTCATGATGAAAACAAGAGATCTTAGAGATCTAAGACATGCCATCTGCCATCTTCTTTTCTGTATATTGAACAGCTCCTAAAGCTGCCTGTTCCATACTAGGTGGTAAATTGAATCTCTTAGGTTTTGAATATCCTGAGAAAATTAAAGCATAGGTTGCTGAAGTGGGCCTGTAAGACAGGGCAAAGTTAAACAGAAATAGGAGGGGATTTTAAGGGAAACAAAAGTTATAATTATCACTGTTCTAAAATCTTTGCACACATAATACTCCAAACTGTCCTATGCAGAAAGTAATATTATCTACATTTTATAAATAAATCAGATGAGGTCCTTAGAGGTAAAGTGATTTGCTCAAAGTCAACACCTAGTGAGGTGTAGAGTCAGTATTCAACTTCAAAAGACTCTGTTCACAACCATACCCTATCAAAATTACAGATGACAGAGTGAAGACAGAGCTTTTGAATTGGCAATGATGAAAGTCTTGAATTCAGTTTAATGTTTGGCTTAATTTATAACCAAAAGAAATTATTCTATAAGGAAGGTCTGGCTTTAGGAAGCTGAAGTTAGAGGTTTATTTAGGCTGGAGGGTCTCAGGATAGTCATCTAAAACTAAGAGATAATCATAAAACTTTAACACCTGCATGTAATCCATCCTATGTACTAGGCATTTCTTTGCTTATTCAATATGTAAAACATACCTGCTCATTATGTTTACATTTTCTCTTATATTACAAGAGTTTTTCCTCAGTTTTATCATGAAACTCTCAAACATATACCTGAAAAGAGACTTTGACAAATGGATGATGCCAGATTCACCAAAACCTACATTTTATTTTAAAACTAGAAAAATCCTGCAGAACTTTTTCTAACCTAAAGGGTATTTTTTAAAAAGAGGGTTCCCTTTGCCAATCTGCTAGGAACAACAGGTTCTCCAGTGCCTATCTTAAAATTCAAATCTTCAATGAAACCTCCAATATCTTCCTTAGAGTGTTTGGTTTCTTCCTCTCCTGATTCTACCCCTTTTTTATTGCTGTGGCAACTCTTAACAAGGTGCTTTCAATCATATAGATATATGACTGAAAATTATATATATATATATATAATTCACTGCCCTTCATTGAAAAGGAGATCCCTGAGAACAAGAAACATTGGCCCATTCTTCTTTATATTCACAGCACCCAGCACAACATTGGTGCTCAATAAATGCTTGCTTAAATTAATTATTGAAAAGACTGTCAAACTTTGCAATCATGAGATCATTAATGACAAAGAAATGATGGGGTGGTGAGCATTGAAAGCATAATTTTAATGCTGTAGTTTTTAAGTGAGAGCTTTTCCGTGACCCCTATTGAAAGAATTAGTGTTAATGCTGTAATTGCACTCATTATGAGTGAAAATTACTTCTCTTTGGTCCGCTCTACAATTTGTGCCATTAAAACTTCTGATTCTTCATAGATTAGAACAACTTGACATAATTAAAGGTTTAGCTCTTTTGATGTCATGAGTCTTTTTCACTCTTTCTATAATTTGGTTTAAAATTTCTACCAATAGAGTTGGGTGGGAAGGTAGCTCCCTTAGTTTAAGCTTTACCTCAAGGCTTAGACTTGCAATATTTTGTTCGAATGATTATTCTTAGGTATTTGTAGTTCAATGGCTTTTGTGTCCTTTGATTCATACTATTCAGTATGGTTATTCTGAGTTTCTATGACCCTTGATGTCTGGTTTCTTGTCAGTTCTCTTTGATCCCTGCTTGAAAATTGACCAGTTCTTCAGTTTCTTTTCCTGCTAAAGTCAGTCAAGAGAAACCAACACATACAAAACTCTCACTCTTTCAAAAAAATTTCCCCAGAACTATGGCTCTAAAAGTCTGTTGTAAGTTATGGTGTCTGTTTTACGAAATTTTCCCAAGTATAATCTGTTTCTTCAGGATTTTTCCTTGCTAAAACTTTTTCTTCACTACACACACAAACACTAAAAAATAAAAGTCCACATATTTTAGTTTCTTGTTATGGCAGAAACCACTTCAAGGTACTAAATTTTATACCATTTAAGGTGACATGACATAAAGTAAAATTGTAAATTGCAAAATAACACAGTAGAACCTTATTTCTTGTTCATGTGAAGTCTAAAACAAAAGTCCTGACTGACTGGTAGCTATCCTTCTAGTCAGACATAGTTCATGGACCACGTTCTTTCTCTCTTACATCTCTGCCATCTTCAGTACATGAGTTTCAAGGTTATATTTTTCACTTGCCACAAGGTACATGAAGAATTGCACGTGGGAAGACATTCCTGTACCTATAACATTTCCACCCATGTGCCACTGGCTAGAACACAATTACATAGAACAACCTAACTGCAAAGGACTCTGGTAACTTTCATCTGGTTATTTTCCCCGGAAGAGGATAAAATACTGTTTGAGGAAGGTATTACCATCTCTGTTGCAGCAATACACAATTGGACTACTTATTTTGTGCTTTGAAACTAATTCAGCGGTCTGTGGTGGCTCAGTAGGCAGAGTTCTTGCCTGCCATGCCAGAGACCCAGGTTCCATTCCCGGTGCCTGCCCATGCAAAACAAACAAACAAAAAAAAGAAAAAAAAACTATAAAAAAACCAAAAAAACTAATTTAGCTTTTCATGAAATATCAAACAGGTGATTACATAGCTGAAGTAATTATGGTAGACTCCTTGGAGGATGCAGTATGTGGGCTGAGACTTGAAAACTAAGCATGGTGTGGAATGAAGTTACCGGGCGAGGTACAGCAATAGCACAGGTCTGAGATAGGGTGGAAGGTAAGCTACTTTTACCAGTTTAGAGTATGATTAACTTGTTCTGCCTGCCTCACAAAGTTATAGGTGGGAGGTCTTTGACCTATTGCCTTGATAACATCATTACACAGGAGAACTATACTTTTGGGGGGATGATGAGTGGGTCTGTATTTTCAGAGAGTAAAAAGCAATATTCCAGTCCTTGTTGCATGACCCACTCTTCAACTAGTTCAAAATGTAAGGTGAGGAAAGTAATCTGAGTAGAGAATTATAACTAAACCTTCAACGGCTGTCTAAAAGTTCTCAAGACAAGGGTTATAAAGAATTGTTGGATTAAAGTGGAGGAACAGTTTAGACACGATCTTTTGTCTTTGTATCCAAAGGAGAATTTTGCTGACACATTTATTAGCCCCATAGCTTTCACTGAAAAACAAGGCTGTGTATCTTCCTTAACTTCTGCACTGGGCCAATGACAAGGATCCTTTACTAGAACCATCTGCTTTTGATTGCTTATCCCAGAAGGTAGGAGCCTGTCCTTGTTATTATATACTATTCCGGAAATTGGCCAGAATTTGAAAGGAAATGGGTCTATTTTAATTCCTTCATGTTATACACAAGGATAATTAAGACCAAAGATGTCCAGTGATCATTCCTAGGACTACCTACGTGATTATTAGAATAATTTTCAATTGTAGAGCTCTTTCCAATAGATGATATTAAAAAACCTTCCGTTTGTTTTATGTCTGATATCCAATCCACTCTCAGTCTTTTCAGTTCAAAAGTGAACTGCTTTTGTTAGCCAAACAACATCTTTTTTTCCTCATGCTATAAACTGCAGTTTTAATACCAACTAGTAACAAAATTCTAAAAACTCATTATTATTGACTTTGTCCCAAATTTTAATGTGGGGGAGAGCCGTCATTGTTAGACAGCTGATGGAAAACCTCACTGTGAAGTAAATTTTCATGGATTCACTTGCTGATAAATTTGCAAACTATTTGGGTAATGCAAAGACCCCAAAACTCAGTGTCTTAAAACACTGATAATTTATTTTTACTCATGCATCTGCAGATCAGCTGGTTCTGCTGATCTAGCCTAGGTGGAGTGTTTGCGCTACACATTGGACATCTCTAGTTTCTAACAGACATACAAAAAATAACTGTGAGAGAAACTACAATCTTCCTCATCTTGAATGATGTCAATTCCATCTCTCCAGCAGTTTAGACCAAAAATTTTTAGTTATTTTTTTGGCTTCCCTCTTTTGTTCATACCCCACATATAATCCATCAGGAATTACACTTGGCTCTATTTTCAAAATATACCTAACGTTCAATCTTTTTTCACCAGCTTCTTCTACTACCATTCTGGTCTCATTAATCATCATTGCCTACATGGATTAGTACAACAGCCTCCCAGTTGATAGCTCTGCTTCTGCCCTTGGCCTTAAATAAGCCATCACCAACAGAACAGTAAAGAGATTCTTAAGAAATAAATAATAGTCAAAACCCTGCAATAGCTCCTTTTTCACTCAAAGCAAAAGCCAAAATAATGTTCTCTATGAATGAATAATTACTGCCGTTTTCTTCAAGCCTGTTCTACTTTCCCTTTTCTCTACAGCCCTTATTGCATTTAACTTGCTACATAACTTATTTATGTATTACATTAATAGTTCATGTCTCTTTCCTAGCAGAATATAAACTATGAAAGCAATGATCGTTAATTCGTTTTCCACTGAGGTGCCCCAAGTACCTTGGACACAACCTGCTATATGCTCAAAAAGTGTTTGCGAAATTGAATTGAATTATTCTAATTGTGATGAAATGGATTATTATTGAATTATTCTAATTGTGATGAAATGGATTATTATTGAATTATTCTAATTGTAATGAAAAGCGATTAAAGTCTTTGCTAAAATATAAGTTAAATTAGGGAAGAGACTCTTCCCCTCTCTGCATTTCAAATCCAGACACAACCACAGTTTCTTCCACATAGTGAGCATTTAAGGAATATCTGTTGAATAAACAAATGTGTTCAATTAAAAAAAATGCTCTTACCAATTAAAATGTTCTTACCAATTAAAGACATGGTACTAGATTAAATTACAACAGTTTAGAATAAGTCAAATTAGAAGGCATAGATATAGATATTCATTTTAAAGTGTTGCTTTTAAGAAAATTAGTAGCTAGTTTCAAAACCTTCAACACTACCAACTCATTCACATATCATGACTATTCTTAACTGTACACATGTTGAATTTTGCATATTTATTTTCAATAAATAACTGCCAAAAGAGTCAGATATGCAAAAGTGGCTTGGCCCACAACTCTGTTTGCTTTTTTGCACGAAACATGATATTCTCCGTTCCTAATAAATACAGTTCATAAAAGCAATTTAGAAGGAAACTTACAGAGATGAGGGTGAGGTAGAGTCAGGATTTGGATCTGTTATATCTGTTGTGATTATACATCATGTTTTATCATTAAAACAAAGTTTTGGAACCACTGATAGATCTTCCAATTTAACATCAAGCTATAACGTAAAGCTCACAATTCTGTAGTACGTAGCTACTATGCCCAGGGCAATCATGGTACAAACGGTCCTAGCTGGAATTTTTTTCATCACATATTAATGTTTTCATCACCATGATCATTTTTAGAACATTTGCACCACCCCAGAAAAAGAAATAAAAAGAAAAAAGAAAAAATTCATACATCCCATATGCCCTACCCCTCCCTCTCATTGAATACTAGTATTTCAATCTACTCAATTTTTTTACCCCTCATCCTCCCCTATTACTTATTTGTTTATTGTCCTCATTTTTTTTTTTTTTACTTATCTAGTCCATACCTTGGATAAAAGGAGCATCAGACACAAGATTTTCACAATCACACAGTCACATTGTAAAAGCTATATCATTATACAATCATCTTCAAGAATCAAGGCTACTGGAATAAAGTTCAACAGTTCCAGGTACTTCCATCCATCCACTCCAACATGCCATAAACTAAAAAGGGATCTCAACATAATGCATAAGAATAACCTCCAGGATAACCTCATGACTGTTTGAAATCTCTCAGCCACTGAAACGTCATTCTGTCTCATTTCTCTCTATCCCCTTTTGGTCAAGAAGACTTTCTCAATACCTTGATGCCAGGTCCCAGCTTATCCCAGGAGTCCTGTCCCACATTGCCAGGGAGATTTATGTCCCTGGGAGTCATGTCCCATGTACGAGGGAGGGCAGTGAGTTCACTGCTGAGTCATTTCAGAGAGAGAGGCCACATCTGAGCAATCAAAAGAAGTTCTCTGGGCGTGACTTCCAGGCACAATTATAAGTAGGCTTAACTTCTCCTTTGCAGGAACAAATCCTACAGGGGTTAAACCCAAGATCAAGGGCCCAGCCTAGTGAATTATTTGTCTGCACTGCTTGTGAGAACATCAGGAACTCCCCAGATGGGAAAATTCAATATTTTCTCCTTTCTCCCCAGTTCCTCAGGGGGACCCTACAAACACCTTTTATTCTCTGCACAATTAGTCTAGGATGCTTTGGGGCACCACACCAAGCTGGATCAACAAGATCCCATGCCCCATTCAAGATTCCATGCAATCATAGTGTTTGAACAAACCGACTAAGTCAAAGTAGAGAATGTGCCACCCAAAACATAAATTTTGCACCAAATAAACACCTCTTCCCTTGATCTCACACAGAAGCTGAGGCTCTAAAATATGGACCATATCATCCTTAAACCTATATTCTGATTGACCTTAGTCCCAGCCAGATCAGCCTTATCCATAAACTCTAGTTGAAATCTGATCACTTTTTCAAGTTTTTTAACAGTCGTAGTATGGCTTATGACTTTCATAGCTGCAGAGCTCTAATTCTGAGTTTCAGGTGTCATATACCTAGCTGGATTTTGAGGCACTTATGAATTCCCTACTAGCTTGGGTCTACCCCCAGAACACCTAGGAAATATTTCTGTTTGTCTCTTTCTTTAGGAGGAGAACAGCAAACAATCTAATGATCAAACATTAGCCACAAATCTAACTCAAATTAACATGTTTATCACATGCCACCTTTGTGTTTGACACAAAGCTAGGCATTGGAGATATAACTCAGAATGGGATATGGACTTTTTCTTGAAAGAACTTACTATGTAATGCAGAATCACCCAATAACATTATTCACATTTATACTCCAGTGCACCAAATTTGAAGTTAGGTACTTTACAGTGCTCAGAGGGGTAGTTTTCTCCGGTGCCAACACTGAGTGCTTAAAACTGGAGAAAGAATTCTAAGGCTTCGAATTGAGTTAATGCAACTTCTTCATTTTAATGATGATAAATCTGAAGGTTAGAAAGTTTATGGAAATTGGTCAAAGACACACAAAGATGTTGTGATAGAGACTGACCACTCCCACACTCAAAATCCTATATTATCATCATTTTATGACAAAATAGTACTCTACCAAATTTGAAGAAAGGATATTTTTAGTTTTGTCCGTTATTTGTTATCCAAAAAGTAGGCACTAATTTGTTTCTTTACAAAGTATGAATTATATTTTCAAGTCCACCCCTCCCCATGGTAACACAGGGTAAATCCTGATAAACCAAGCTTTTCATGCTAATTTCCCTTGGTTGGTAGCGGCTATTTTAAGAACAAATGATACATTTCTGACCCAGGAAGATTCCTGGGAGAAGATTTTTGGAAAGATTTTCTCATTGATTAAAAAAGAAACAAGGAAAAAAAGAACCAAGAAAGAATTTTGCCTTGCTTTTTTTTTTTGATGGAGTTATCCGTATGTGATGCCTGGAATGACAGCAGCCATTTTGTAACCCTGAAGTGAAATAGCTAACACACTGAAGACAGAAGAGCAGAAATGTGGAAAGAATTAGAACCTCATGACATTGCCTGGGTTAAGCAACTGGATGAGCCCTTCCTCAGGACTTTTCTTATACAGGGTTGGTCTTATGTGTGGCTTAGGGTAAGTGAGCAGAGTTTCAGCTAAAAACATCTCAAATTATACCTCATTTTAAATCAGGGGTCAGCAAACTATGGGCCATAGGCCAAATCCAGCCATCCCATTCATTTACTCAGTGTCCATACACATTTCTCTACAATGACTGAGTTGAGACCATATGAACTACAACACTGGAAATGTTTACTGGCCCAAAACAGAGGTTTGCTGAGCCTACACTAGGACATGAGTGGATTTACAAATGAACTAAAATGGTAACTTTTTTTAGATTACTAAATGCTTGTCTTAAGTTTTATCAATGAATTTTAGCCACATTGTGACCTCTTCCTGATTTACATTCTGTTCTTAATGGCCTAATTGTAGTACCAGCATACTCTGCAGCAAGTCACTTGATTAATGAAAAGTGACTTCACAACCTTAATTAAATAGCATATTTGCCTGTAGTGCCCACTTTTATTTACTAGATAAGCTCAAAGGCCCTCCTATCAATATATGCTAATTGTAAACTTAAAGGTTTCTTAATAAAGGCAATAGAAATATAAGAAAGATATTAATCATAATGTAAATAGAGAATGTGAAAGCTTGCCTGCTGGGGATTAAGTCCTATAGACATTAGTGATTATAGTGGTCACTCTTAAAATGCAGAGGAAAATGCAGGACATCGGTAGACTCTGTAAATGTGGCCCTGATGACAGATAGGAAAAATGCCACAGTATCAAGGATGTGACTCAAATATGTGTATATATGTGTATGTGTATATGTATGTATATCTATTATGTGTATATAAATACATATATGATATACATGTCATAATTACATGGGTTGTATTATATGGGTTCTCCAGATATATATGTCCTAAGAATTGGCTCACACAACTATGGGGATCATAAAGTCTGAATTTTCCAGGCTGCAACCTGGAAACTCTGACAAAGGTAAATTTGAATTTCCCAGGAGAACATGGCTGTCTGAAGCTGAGGCAGAAATTCTTCTTTCTGATATCTCAAATCCTTAGTTCTAGCTTTTAAGACCTCCAACTTAAAAGCTATTGGATTGGATGAGGAGTTCCTCACATTACTGATGGAAATTTTCTATGTTGATTGTAGATACAATTAGCCATAGATACCATCAACTGATTATAGATGCAAATTCATCTACAAAATATCCTCACAGTAATAATCAATCCAGTGTTTGCTTGATCAAACAACTGAACGCCATAGTCTAGCCAAGTTGACATATAAACTTAACTGTCATATAGATATATGCATTTGTCTTCTGGACATGTATTAAGCATAGAGAAGAGGGGCAGAAAGAATATATCCAAAGATGTACAGTATTGTTTGTCTGTAGGCGGGTGAGATTTATAGTTTCTTTTTTTATGTATACAAGTATTTTCTGTGATGTACATTCCTTGATAATATGTAAAAGTAAAATTTATTTAAATAAAATCTCATTGCTTGGGCTAGTACTTCAGGTATTGATGACTACAAAAAATACTTTCATGGATCAGTATGGTAGATTGTATTTTCCAAAAATGACTGCAACATTATCTCTCAATTCACATCCTCTTCTTAGCATATAAGTATTATGTCAAATGTTCCTTCCTGTTGTACAGGGTAGATTTGTGACTATGATGGAACTGAATATATGTTTCTTATGAAGCTAGTTCACAAAGTCATTGTAGCTTCATCTTGGATCTCTTGCAGTATTCACTCTCAGAAACTGGATGGCATGCTATGAAAAATCCCCAGGTGTCCACATGAAGAAACAGCTACCGTCCACACTATCATATTGGCCATTTGAGTGATACATCTTTAAAGTGGAACCCCCAATCCCAGATGAGCTGTCCCACTTGAAGCTACAGAAATGAGCCTCATTGATGTTGGCTCAAATTGCAGATTTGTGAGCAGAATAAATAATGGTTGTTATTCTAAAACCACTCTGTTTTGGGGGCAGTTTATTACACAGTAATATATAGCTAAACCCAGCAGCATTATATGGTGAATAAAAACCCAGACAATGGAGTTAAACAGACCTAGATGTGAAACTTGACTCTGCTATTTACTAGTCCTCGGCCAATTTTCTTAACCACTCTGATTCTCATATATAAAATGAATTTGCATTAATACCGCTCTCCTAACAGTGTTCTAAGAATAATAAGATAATACACATAAGTAACAGAGTAATTGTTCAATCCTTATAACTGCTATTTTTGTATTTTGTTGCTAATGTTCTGTAATGATGTTGGAAAGAGGAGCCAGTATCAGTTCTGTTCATCATCAGTCAGATTAAGATTCAAACACATGGAATCTGAAGTGTAAGGCAGTTAATCTTCTTGCTATAATATCTCGAATTCCTACCATTAACATACTCAGAAGGACCTTAATCTCTCCAGCAGGAAATATCCTTCCTCTGAGATGTAACTCTATCAACTCTTATAATACGTTAAATGAATAGTCTCTTGGGTCCTGTGAAGAGGGGAGTTCTGTCTTCTATATATTTGCATAGTTGTATGAGAAAAGGAAAGCACCAATTCTCAGAGGAGATGGTGATTAAAGTTGGGAATCATTAGATCATTAAATCAGTGACCAAGCAGAAAAGCCTAATATGTAGAGACTCAAGAGTTTACATTATTCCTTCTCCTGCCTAAATTGTGAATCATGTAATCTTTCCTCCCCCACCCCCAACCAACAAAGACACACACTCAACCATCCTGTGTAGAGGCACTATGATCCAAGTGGCAAATACCAACAAAAGTATTTTAAATTTCTCAAAATGACACCCATACTTGACATTAGGTTCTTTCGTGAAAGAAATTGTAGTGTTTCGTACTGTTGTAGAATTAACAGATGTATGACTTAGGTTTCACAACATTGATAGCTGATCTCACCAATTTTGTGGCAGGCATGGGAAAGGAAAAAATGCTATGCTGCCACTTAAACAAAGCTGTATCCAGGCCATGTGGTGAAAGCAAAGTCTTTAGTCAAAACAAACAAACAAACAAACAAACAAAAAGCCAAAAAAAGTAAGTAAAGGCCATCCACACTAGGGACAGTGTGCTTCCGAGAATGTACACTGCCCTCTTTCAGGTGTACGCAAATCATGTCTCCTTCTGCAATTTACCAACAAGTGGTTCCAGCCTGTCCATGACCTCACCATTGGTGCGGAGTTTGATGCCTGTATGGTCAACAGTGATAGAAAACAAATCAAGCTGCAAATATGGGATATGGCTGGGCAAGAATCGTGTTGGTCTATCACCTGTTCCTACTACAGGGGCAGCTGAAGCACTACTGGTGTAGGACATTACAAGGTATGAAACCTTCACCTACCTCACACCTCATGGTTTAGAGAGTGCCTGGCAACATTCCAGCCCCAATATGTTTATCATGTTGATTGAGAATAAGAGTGACATAGAATCCTGGAGGGATGTAAAGAAAGAAAAAGGAGGGGTCTTTTTTTTTCACTCAGGAGCATGAACTTCAGCCAAAACAGCTTCTAATGTTGAAGAGGCCTTCATTAGCACAGCCAAAGAAATATGAAGGAAGATCCACCAGGCCTTATTTAATGTTCTATGATGAGGCAAATGGAATCAAGATTGGGCACCAGCAGCCGATTTCAACATCAGTGGGGCCCTGTACCTCCTAGCAGAATTCTTGTGCCCTAGGGTGATCAAGAGGCTTAAAGGAAGAAGTCTTGCTTGCTTTGGCTGAGAGCAACGTCTTTCCAAGGTGTGATGATTTGCCTTTCCACTTAAAGACTAGGGAAGAAATGGGGCCCTTACCAACCCATCCATCTTCAGGGATTTGAGCATTCCCTATAGATTACGGCTCTGGTCATCCTTCTATTTTAATTTCTAAAATCATAAGGGATTAAACTTGTTGTCACTTCAGTTCAAAATAAAAAAAAAAATTTTATAAGCATATACAATCTGCTCCCCACCAAGAATTAGTAGCAAGGGTCAAGATCATTCTGCTTGAGCCCTTGAGATTGCTGGGCTTTAGCTGGCCTTGGGTGACAGAGCCTCTACTTGGAAATTTCATTGAGTCTAAATTCCTTGCCTTTAGGGGTCCACTTGCCACTTCCTGAGAATTCTTGTAGAAGGTAATTCCTTCTTACTTGAATTGCTCAAGGATGCTGAGGACTTCTCCATCATCCCACTGCTAATTTCTTTTTCTTAGTGTAACTCCAAAACTTTTGAGACTAATAGAGTTGGTCCTGGGACTCTGGTCACTCATCATTACCAAAAGGAAACTTTCTTCCCCTTCCTTTTGTTTTAGGGACCTAATATTGCAGTCTCTTTCATCAAACAGACTTCTCACTTCTTACTATCCCTATTTTGACTTACATACGCTAACCAAGCTTATCTGCTTACTGGATGTGACATATTATTCCTACCTTCATGCCTTTGCATGTGCCCTACTCACCACTAATATTATACTTGAAGTCCAGTCTTTTTCCTTCAGGAAGCTTTCTGTGACTGACTAGGGCCTTCTAAGCAATTATTGGCATGAGATCCTTAGCTTTCATGTTGTTTATATTTATTTGTATTTACATTACTTTATAAATATATGTTTTGTAGTTGTTTTGTGTGGTGGATCTGTCTCCCCACACAGGTTAAGAATAAGAACCATCATCCCTTCATTTTTGTAAATGTACCCCTCAATCTCCCAACATTCTTCACAGTGGCCAGTGCTCATGCAATCACTGAATTTGACTGACTTAAAGATTTAGAACAGGTTCATTTTAGACTTCAGAGGAAACAAAAGGCCTTAGAGTCATCTCTTCGGAAACTATCTAAGTTTTTTCCATCTTCTTACTCTGTGTTCCACAATGCTCTTCTCCCTCACTTCTCCCACCCTTCCCTGTCTCTTTGCCTCCATTCCATATAGCACAGAGTGAAGCTGCCTGCTTCCAAGCAACAAATAAGGGGGTACTTCATTCTTCTTCCCAAGTGCGTATAACATTATCTTAGCCAAATTTGCCTTTGTCTTACTCATCATGTGTCCTTCTGGGTCAACTGTCAAATCTTATTGCCTTGGTTTCCATTCTCTTCCATAGAACTGAGATCTTACAAGTTTTTTCTAATTCTTTTGTTGTTGATGAATTGTTTCATTATTAAATATATGCATGCAAGTAAAGTAACAAAAAAAGTGAAATGAATCATAGTGGGTGAATTAGGAACAGCAGGCATTTGAGAGACAGATGGACTAGGCTATGAAAACTGCTTTCCTGTTGTTAATCTCAGTGAGATTGATTTAGTCATTTACATTTTAGCATTTTTTTTTGTCTCTGAAATTGGTGCAAAAATTGCCAACTCTCCAAGTCATTAAGCTAAATGAAAATGGGTAATGCCCTGATGTGGGGGCTTGACACTTAATAGACATTCTATAAATGCTACTGTTCTTCTTCCCACTTACTAACAATATTCCTTGTGCAGTGAATACTGTAGACACACACACATACACACATGAACGCATTTTTAGTTGTTGATGTTATTGTTAATAACGCCCCAAAACATTCTCAGTTACCTTGAATTTACAAAGAGTGGAAAAGATAATAGATGGTGAGTTCAGTAGAAACATATTAGGCTGAAACATATACAATTGCCATTTTTGATGCAAAAAGGGCCAAACATGAACAATTTAATTTTCCGCTAATAGATAAAACTGTGGTTGGGATAGCAATAAAGTGTTCTCCATTGGTTAATTAATGGGCAAGTTCTAGGCTGCCAGTGGGAAAGAGCTCATAGAATCAATGCCCTGGTCATAGAGAGACTTTTTAGAGTAGAACAAGTCCATTGCAGCTCACTTGGTGTTTTCCAGTGACAGAAGCAAAAATCAACCATCCTTGCTAAGTAAAGAAAATGATTTGATACTTTGGGTAACTGTTTTAATTTCTCATTCATTATAAGTGCCTTGAAATCAGGTCTCTGGGCACTTGATAGAACAGTGTAAAATCACTGAGCCCCTGTTCTTCACAAATAACATTTCTATTCCCTTGAGAGTCAATTTATAAAAGGAGACTTATAGTCTAGCACCTTATACCAATTGAGTTATCCACTGCAATTGCCAAGGCATAAAGTGTGCTCAAGCATAAATATAGGGTATTCACCAACCCATCTACGTCAGCACAGACACTCAGACAATTAATTGGTCTATTGCATTAATTCCATGACATGTTAAGTGTGAATGATGATAAGCCTTAGATACCAGGAATGACACTTGAAGGTAATGAGGAAATCTGTCAGAAGCGAGTGGCTACTCTGTTGATACATGTACACCATATAAAATGGAAATAACAGGTGCTTTCCAGTCAGCAGAAACTCTGATGGAAGAATCAATTTTATCATTTAGTATCTTTATGACCTTGGACAATATACTTCAATTTATACTTTTACACTTTCTTTATCTAAAAATAGAGATAATACCGCTTTTGCTCAGTGAGTTAGTTGTGAGTATTGAGTGTGACTATATACGTGTGTGCTTATATGCTTTTGTCAATCATAAACAGAATTCAACATACTAGGATACTTCAACAATTATATAGTAAGTCATGGCTATGTAACAGAAACTTTTGCACAAACTTGGAAGTGCAGGGCTCCTGCTCTAAAAATGTTTACAGTTGACTGGGAGACAAGAAGGAATGATTTCATTTTTTAATACCTCTATTGAGGTAATTGATATACAGTAAGTGGCACATTAAAAGTGCAAATTTGATACATTTTAACAAATGTGTACACCTGATAACCATCACTACAATCAAGATAATAAACATATTCATTACTCCCAAAAGGTCCCTTGTGCCCCTCTGCATTCCTTCTCCATGCCTTGTCCCCAGACAACACTAATTTGCATTTTTCCAACTAAATATTAGTTTCTGTGGGTATGAATTAATTTTCGTTTGGTTTCTTTAGGGCAACATCATTATTCAGAGATATTTTGAGATGCATTCATATTGTTGCATATGTTAATACTTTATTTTTTCTTATTTCTAAATACTTCATTCAACAGTTTGTTCATCCATTCACCAGTTGATGGGCATTTCTGTTATTTCCATTTTGGGCTATTACAAAAAATAAAAGCAGATAAAGAACCTTCATGAACAAGTTTTGGTACAGACATATGTTTTCATCTATTTTGTGTAATTACGTAGGAGTGGAATGAATGAATTATATGAAATGTACATGTTTAACGTATTAAGAAACTCTCAAACATTTCCAAAGTAGTTGTACCAATTTACATTTCCACTAGCAGTCTATGAGAGTTCCAATGCTTCCATATCTTCATCAAAACTTGGTTGACAGAATTCCCACCTGCCATGCCAGAGACCTGGGTTCGATTCCTAGTGCCTGCCCATGCAAAAACAAAAACAAAAACAAAAACAAAACCTTGGTTTAGTAAATCTTGTTAGTTTTAGCCTTTCTAGTAGATATGGAGTGATCGCTCATTTGAATATTTGCATTTCCCAAACAAATAACTAATAATTGACTATTATTCATGAGCATATTTGCCATTTGTATATCTTCTTGCATGTCTGGCAATATTTTGCTTGGATGCCAGACATTGTGAATCTTAATGTCTTAGCTGTGGATATTTTTGTATTCTTATAAGTATTGTTGAGATTTGTTGTGGAATGCAGTTTAGTTACTTGGAAGCAGTTTGATGCTTTCAGGTCTTGCTTTAAAGATTTGTCAAGCAAAATTGCAATAGTGTTCATTCTAGGATAAAATATTCTTTAATACTGAGGCATGTCACTTCTGTATACTCAACCCAAAGATCCTAGGAATTTTGAGTTTTTTTCCAGTCTGATGTAGAAACAAACGTTAGCCTCAGCCCAGTGTGACCATAAGAAACTCTTACCTCCAACAATACAACTAAACTTGAATTATAGAATGAACAAGGCACATTTATCTTTCTGAATATTCTTGCATTTGTTGAGAAGATTAATTTTGTTCCCAAAACTTTCCCTCTGAGACTAAGGCATTGAAAAGTCCCCTGAATGAATATTTCTATTCGCTCAAAATACAGCATAAAAAGTGTTTGTTTTAAAGTTAAAGGCACTGAAGCTTTCATGGGTAAGTGTGAATGAATAATAAAATAGTTTATCAGTACAGTCTGAGTTTATTTACCTTCTAAATGAATAAATGTTTTAATATTTCATTTAAAATGTGTTCTACAACAACAAAAGTGATGTTAATTTAGGCAGCAGTTAAATGTCTTCATTTATGAAATGCCTTAAAATAAAACAATTATCACAATGAATTTATTGATGATTTCAAAAGGCTATTTTAAGTAGTCTATTAAAATGAAGAAATAAAAATCTAACAAACACTGGGAAAGGATGTATCATTTACTGATTGATTTTAGAATGTTTTGTTTCAACCTGGGCCATCTTTTCCTTCTGATGTAATGTATAATTAACTTTAAGTAAATATATTTATTTCATTTACATGTCTAGGAAAACCCAAAAGCCTTAAACAAAATTCATTATAAAATGCTAATAACTAACATTACAAAAAGGCTTTTGATTTTATTAACCAAATGAATACTGTTAAGTAAAATAAATTGGCCTTTTCCCAGAATAACTTATTCAGAAGACAGAAAGAATTGACCTTTAGGGTTTGGGGAAAAATGGAACACACTTTACAGGATTGTTGATAAAACAATACCTGGTGATAAAACTAGTCTCAATTCAGTAGATAGAGCGTATGAGAATGGACAAACATACAATACTAATCAAGCATAGCTAGCTGTACCATACTTCGAAAGACCCCCTACCCCATGTAAAATGGAAACTTAGTATCAATCAGAACATTTCCTCACATGTTTCCACATTCAACTTATATGAGGATCCCCTTTAAATTCCAGGGGTAGCCTTCCCTTCTACTTTCTGAATGGGGTCTTGCCTGATTCATAAAGTGCTCAATAAAGCTGTTAGATCTGAAATTGCCCGAAAAGTTTTTCTTTTAGGTTCACAAAAAATCATGCAGAAGTAGAGTTCCCATGTATTCCTTCTATCATTAACAACTTGCATTAGTGTAGTAACTTTGTTACAATTAATTAAACAATATTATAATAATTATATTATTAACTATAGTCCATGGTTTACATTAGGGTTCACTGTTGCATTGTAAATCTTTTGGGTTCTTTTTATTTTTAATTTTTACATTAGTAACATATATAACCCCTTTTAACCACATTGAAATATATAATTGAGTGCTGTTAATTACATTCACAGTGTTGTGCTGCCATCACCACCATCCATTGCCAAAACTCTTCCGTTACCCCAAACAGAAATTCTACAATTTAAGCATAACTCCCTATTCCTTACCCCCACCTAGGCCCCTGGTAATCTATATTCTGGTTTCTGACTCTGTGAATTTTCTTATTCTAATTATTTCATAATAGTGAGATCATACAATATTTATAATTTACCATCTGGGCAATTTCACTCCTCATGACTTCTTTAAGCTTCATCCTTGCTGTTGCATATATCAAAACTTCATTCCTTTTTGTATGGCTGAATAATGTTTCATTGTATGGATATACTACATTTTGCAACCACGTTATTCATTGGTTGATGGACATTTGAGTGGCTTTTATCTTTTGGCAATTGTGAATAATGTCGCTAGGAACATATGTGTACAAACATCTGTTTGATTCCTGCTTTCAAGTCTTTAGGGTATATTCCTAGAATTGGGATTTCCAGGTCCTTCTTCTTTTCATAATATTTTTGGAATCATTTAAAAAGCTCATTCTTCCTGATTTATTGAGAAAGTTGAGAAAAGAAAGTTGCTGCTCTTGGCTTAAGTGGTTGACTCATTGTCATGTGTGTTGTTTGCAATTTTGATTTTCACATTGTTACTTTCCCAAAGCAACTTTTTTAAAAAAAATAGAGTTGGGCATAAACTTTTTAAAGTGTATCCTCTCCACCAAATTATCCTGGAAATCTTCCTATCTGATATTTATTTATTACTTACCACTACTAATATAGTCACCCATTACATAGAATCTGAAATATGTCATCCTAATCTTTATAATACAAAACAAAGGTATTAGATTACAGACAAAGTAGTACTGAGTGAAAATTTACTCAACAGTTTTCTAATATATCAGAGAATTTAAAAGAGATCAAGACTATTTGAATATTTTCTTAGCTACCTAAATGAGATGGGGGAACTGAAATGCTCTTTATGTTAGAAGCTCAGTTTTTTCATTTGGAAATATTTATTGAATGCCACCTATGTATGGCATTGTGATAAAATGAAGCTTGAATCTGTGCTTTGAGTGAATCATTGCTGCTCAATTCATACTTGACTCAGCCCCTAGAATAATATAAAGAGAAAGAAAGGGAAAGAGATGGAAGAATGAATAGGAAAGTGGCAGAAAGAGCATCTGATATTCAAGCTGCTGCTGTGTAATCTTGGGCCTCATTTCCTTCATATGAATGTTAGGGATAATAATAATATTCACCAGTGTTCCTGTGAAGATTAAATGACATCATCACTACAAAGTGCCTAAAACAAAGTTAACACTCAATACAAGATAACTGTTAAAATGTAGCTGAAGTTAATCATGGGAGTCATCTCTCTTGAGACATAGTCTATTCAAAATCCTTGATGGTAATGTGGGTGGACAAATCAAAGTCAAAAAAGCAAATCTGAGGAAGTCATGAAATTAAGTGAACTCACTGTTAGAAAATCAAAACGAGTCATCCATAATACAGAGACAAAATACTAAACTCCAATAGAGCAAGCAATAATATAAATACAGAACAAGGAAGAACAGACTAAAGGAATTCAGAAGAAAAAAACAAAAATAGGGATATGGTCAGCAAATCTAAGTAGAGTTGGAAAGGAGCAGAATATGTAAGGATCTGAAAGTAGGCTTTTCTTTCTTATCTGTGCTGGCCAAATGCTCTTTGGAACCCTGGGCCCCACTTGGCCTGCCTTTGTTTAAAAGGATGAAGTGAAACAGGAAAAACTTTTGGAGTGAATGACAGTAATGGAAATAAAACCTTATGAAGAAATGATATAAATAACAAGTCATTTGACTTAGTAAACAGCATTCTATGAAGTTCATTAGCTCCATATTTTTCTGGTGTTTTTTTTCCTAAAACAATAAAGAACAGGAATAAAAAAGGAGGAAAGGAAAAGACAAGAAAAAGAACCTGAAATTAAACAAGAAATTTTTTATTAGAAATATAAGAGAACTCTTTGTGTAATAACCCATGGAAGAAATGGCCTGAGGGTATTGTTTGGTATTTATCCTGTACATGTCCTTCATCCTTCAGCATTTTTATAACGAAAAGACAATTCATCTTAGATTGTTTACATATAATATTGCTGAAAAGTGGAAAGCTAGAATGATGAATAATTCAATAAATACACAACCGAATTTAACTCACTAATACTAAAATGAAAAAAGTAATCATGTCCTGGGTACAAAGAATAATGATGTATAATAGCTTTAAGACTAAAGAAGAAATTGAATTCCTAACTAACCCGATAATATGCGACCTGCCAGGTAATGATAATAGCTAATATTTCTGAGCGTATATCCTTTGAGAAAAAGATTATGGTAAGCCCTTTACATGAATGTTGTTAATTTACTCCTCACACAAAAAAAATTAAGTCAACATTATGAACATTGTCATTTTACAAACTCTGTAACAGTGTTTTAAATAAGGACACACAGAATGTAAATCGCAGAGCTGAAAGGGAAACCCAGGTAGGCACAATCCAAATGCCAATCCCATCACATTAAATTATGCTGCCTTTTAGTCTAAATTAGATACTGGCTTTGCCAAGCACTTAAGTCCACTAAAGAGAGTGGAACAGAAGAATGGGCAATTGCAATATGTAACAGAGATTTGTATAATTCTTTTCTTCTTTTAAAGTAACCATGATTTTTTGTAATGTAATTTTATTGAGATATAATCTCACAGCATAGAAACCATCTGAAGTATATAATCACTGGTTCACAGTATTATCACATAGTTGTGCATACAGCCCCATAATCAAATTTGGAACATTTTCATTACTCCAGAAGAGAAATAAAAATTTAAAAGGAACCCTAATACTACCATACTCCTTATACCCCCATATTATTGACCCACAGTGGTGATGTGGTACATTTGTTACCATTTATGAGAGTATTAAAATATTATTAACTATAGCCTATATAGTTATAGTCGCAATAGGTACATTTTTCCCATACACTCCTCTATTATTAATCCCTTATAATAGTGCCATACATCTGTTCTAGTTCATGAAAGAACTTTTATATATTTGTACAGTTAATCACAAAAATTGTCCATCACAGTGTTATCTATTTCCATGTTTTAACCTCCAACTTTCCTTCTGGTGACATACATGACTCTAAACTTCCCCTTTCCACCACACTCACACACTATTCAGTACTGGTAATTATTCTCATAATAAAGTGCTACCGCCACTTCCGTCCACTTCCAAACATTTACGTTCACCCTTAGTTAAACAATAAGCACATATTAAGTAACTACTCCCCATTCTTTAGCCTCATTCTATATCCTGGTAACCTATATTCTAGATTTCATGTCCATGAGTTTACATATTATACTTAGTTCATATCCATGTGATCGAACACTATTTGGTCTTTTGTGTCTGACTCAGAAAGACCTCTTGACTCTATTTGAAATCTCTCAGCCACTGAAACTTTATTTTGTTTCATTTCTCTTCCTCTTTTTGGTCCAGAAGGCTTTCTCAGTCCCATGATGCCAGGGCTACATTCATTACTGGGAATCATGCCCCCTGTTGCCAGAGAGATCTATACCCCTGGAGTCACGTCCCACATAGGGGTAGGGCAGTGAGTTCACCTGAATAGTTGGCTCAGAGAGAGAGGCCACATCTGAGCAACAAAAGAGGTTCTCAGGGGTGACTCTTTGGCATAATCATAAGTAGGCTTGGCTTCTCCTCTGCAGGCATAAGTTTCATAAGGGCAAGCCCCAAGACTGATAGCCTGCTCCATCAAATTGACAGTTTTCAATGCTTTTGAGAATATCAGGATTTCTCCAGGTAGGGAAGTTTAATATTTCCACTTTTTTCACCAGTCCCTCAAGGGGACCTTGCAAATACTTTTTTATCTTTGGCCCATATTACTCTGGGATGTAACGGGACATCAGAGCCAACTTGTACAAACCAACAAGATCTCACTCCCTACTCATGTTTCCATGTAATTATGGTGTTTGAATAAGCTGACCATACAAGTAACCATGACTTTTCTTCAGGAATCTCTTGCTCTGAGATGACATACTTGGAAATAATTAGGATCTTATTTGTTTCTTGTATTTGTACTAACTTATCTGGGCATCATGCTATTTCCTGTTTACAAATTAACTGCAACCCAAACAAAAAAAGAATAGAAGTCTCTTTCACTTAAATACTCATCAAAATAGAAACTGTAAGTTTGACATTAAAATTCTTTAGTTCAGTAGCCTCCATATGGTTGAGAGGGTATTTTTCAAAGTCAAATAGGAAAGAAAGAAAAGGAAAGAAAAGAACAAAGAACTTTCTCATGTTCTCGTAGAGATAAAAAAAAAAAAATGAAATCATTCTATACATTACCGAGTTTGAGAAGCACTTTTTTTGTCTTCAGATAAAAGGAAATTATTTTTTTAACAGAACCATTAGACCTCAAAGCCAGTGAATCTGAAATATGATCAGTCAGATACCCAGGGTGCTCTCATCTGAGATGTCTGGCACAGATCAGATGGCAAGCTGCCTCACAGTTTCATGCTGCATGCTTTAATTCACTTTCACTCCCTTATGGCAACATTGTGACACATTTGGAACAAGGTCTCACATGTAATGTTGAACTATAGAGAAAAATAGCCCTTTCATAGTTGGTACATGGTCAAGCTTAGTTTGTGCATTTCCCTCCTATGCTACATTGAGTTGTTCTATTTGTCTAAACTAAACAAACAAACAAATGAACCCAACTGTCAGAAATGGAGAAGCAGATTAACATGAGTCTTTAGAATGAAATCTAATACATTTTTACAAAAGAAATAATATATATTCTGAGTTATTTCCAATTAGTATTTAGATTACTAAGTATTGCATAACATAGTAAAAGAGGGAGCAGATGGCGAGAGTTGAATTGATGAATACAATCAACATTATGTTTTAAAATGTATTAACAAAGAGATAAATAAGGCTGCTCATAAATGATATGAAAAAAAATTATTTAGTTTGTTGCATGATATTTTTTCCAGGGAGTAAAAATTGCTAGATGCTCTGTCTAAGCAGAACAAGCAAATGAACTGATGTTACCAGAACAATGAATATGGCTTTTCTACTGAATAGCTCCAGGATTAGTGGTGTTTCTCCCATGTTTTATCCCATGGCTATTTATGTCACATTAGTACATACATTCATTTCCTGTGTCCAAAGAGCGCAAATTCACATATCATATATTGACTCACTTAGAACTCTAGTCCTCTCTCTCAAAATAGAAGGCATAGCTTAAACTGAAATAGTCTTCCTGGAAATGGCCTTTTAGAGGTAATTTCAAAGAAATAGAAATGCCTAAATGTGACAAGAACCCTGGGTTTCTAGAGATAATTAGATTTAGCCTTCTAAACCTGATGACATCAATGAAATCACACAAAAGCTCCATAGTTGCTGTGTTACTATTATGAGTATTCTTTAAGATGCAAAAAATTTAAATAAATATTGCATATTTGACTTGCACCATCACAATGGAAATGTTGCAAATAGAAATCTCCTTTGTATCAAACTTCAAATCTCTGAAAACTCTAAGAAGAATTGGTACCAAAGGGCCATGACTTTACTTACCTCATACCATTAATTGAAGGGGACACCATCTATAACTTTTCATCCACAGCATAGTCAGCAAAGTGCAAAGGTGGTTATTGCTCTGATTTGTTTTCCTATCCGAATGCCCTGCACTTTTTTAAATAATAATTACTTTTAAAGAAGAGTCATTTGGATTCAAAGCCTTCACGTTACTCTCATTTAGTACTGCAATAGATGTGGGTAGAGATGGCTCTACTGAAATGAAAATTTAAATTTTCTTGGGCTTTAAGAATATGTCAGTAGGTATTTTAGGGGAGATCTTTTGAAATGTCAAGGGAAAGGTATCAAATATCTTGCAAGTAGGATGACATCCACGATCTCTACTGCCAACAAACAGAAAATTACTATACTATTATATTTTAAAATATTTATTTTGATATCATATGCATGCTTATATTTTCAGCAGCAATATACATACTAACAATTTGTATAGCGTTCAACTTTTTTTACAGCTTAAGTGTTCATTTTTCATTATTGGGGAGAGAACGTGGTTTCACAGAATGAAAGTATGTATTATTATCATCACAATATTCCAGAATTCACTTGCTGTGCTTTCTGCTTAGTCTAAATTTATTTTATAGGCTTTCTATGAATACATTTCCTGTTAAGTTATATTTTCATTCAAAATTTCCTATTTTCACTGATTGTAGAGGGAAGTGAGTCACATAAGTGGAGAAAAAATGTTCTATAAAAACATCAGTGGACCATGGACCTATTGTAGGAGACCTGGTCTTACCCCTACCACTAAGGGATTGCATCTCTCTATTTCTGTGACTTTCAAGGCCCACTAAGTTAAAATGAAAACCTCAATGACTGTCATTCAATGAAAACTAAAGAGAATGGCACATATAAACATATACAACACTATAAATATTGCTCAGTGTCAGATTGACATCTAAAAAACCAGCAAGAGACCCCGACTCCTGTAGACCTCAGTACCTTTGCATTTTTGTATAGATTAATTAGTAAGTTATTTAAATAAACAAATCATTTGGGAATTTTACATACAAAATTATTCAAAGATTCATTTATGTCAGATGTGTCTGTTAGAATAATTACACTATCGGATCCCAAATTATTGCAGTAAGTCAATAAATATTTATCGGTTTTCTATTACATAAAGGATATTTTCTTATAGTTGGGGCTATAGTAGTGATGAAGACTGATATTTCTGTGCCTAGAGATGGGGAAAGATCACCATTAGGTAAGTTAATACGTAAGATAATTTCAAGTACTGATGAATACTACATGAAGATGAACTAGAGTAATGTGGAAAGGGACTGAAAGGTCCTCTTTGAGAAGATACTTTTTGGGTTGAGACCTGAACAATGAAAAGTGAGCGGCAAGATGATTCAGAAGTGGAACACTCTGTGCATAAAGTACACAAAGTGCAGAGTTGCCGACTGGAAATATACTTGGCCTGTTTACATGACTGAAAAGAGACTAGGGTGGCTGGGCATGGTGAAAGAAGGGTGAGTGGAGAGAGAAGCAATCATAGTAAAGTAAAGCAAGCAGTCTTGGGCACCACTGGGAAGTGGGTATTTATTCCTGATGCAAGGGGAAACCATCGGAGGCTTTGAGCAAAACAGCACCCTGACCTTGTTTACATCAGTTTCTGAGTGGAAGCTGTACCAGGATGGGATAACAGAGGAAACAAACTACTCAGGAAGTTGTTTCCATAATGGAGGAATGGCAGATTGGCCCAGAGTTGTAGCAGTGGAAGTGGAGGTAAGTGGTCACACCCAGGAAATGTATTTTAGATGTAAAGCTGATAGGACATACAGATGGCTTGGAGCAAAGACGGAAAGAGTAGAATAAAGGATGAATTATAGATTTCGGTTTGAATAACTGGTAAATTCCAATGCCATTTACTGAAATAAGGAAGGCAAAGCTTTGAATGGAAATATGGTATAAATACTATATAGTATATTGTATATAAATATAGTATAAATACTATATAGTATATTTAAAACTATATAGTGCATGTTCTAGTTTGTTAGCTGCTGGAATGCAACACACCAGAGACGGATTGGCTTTTAATAAAAGGGGATTTATTTTGTTAGTTCTTCAGAGGAAAGACAGCTAACTTTCCACTGAGGTTCTTTCTTGCGTGGGATGGCACAAGATGGTCTCTGCTGGTCTTCTCTCCAGGCCTCTGGGTTCCAACAACTTTCCCCGGTGTGATTTCTTTCTGCATCTCCAAAGGCCTGGGCTGAGCTGCGAGTGCTGAGATGAGGTATGCTGAGCTGCTTGGGCTGTGCTACCTTGCACTCTCTCATTTAAGCACCAGTCAATTAAGTCAAACGTCATTCATTGCAGCAGGCATGCCTCTTAGCCGACTACAGATGTAATGAGCAATAGATGAGGTTCATGTACCATTGGTTCATGTCCTCAGCAACAAAACTAGGTGCCTTCCCCTGGCCAAATTGACAACTGAATCTAACTACCATGGTGCATAAATGATTTATCTGCTGTCCTGGGGCCATCCCATTCAGAGAGCTTTCTCTTTCACTGGTCCTCAATGGAGAGATAGAGATAGAGTATATATAGCCTTCACCATCCTTTAGCTGACCACCACCTTCGTGACCATTCCAGTTGCATGGTGGGGCTGAATTTGTCTGAAACAATCTTTCAAAGGCTATGAAAATACTTCAAGAACAATTTAAGTAAAAAATAACCATCTCCCAATTTCCCCGCCATGACTCTGTCCCCAGCACAAATTAAATGATCTCCAAATTAAATGGCATTTGTCAAATGTTTTGAAGAAACTAATATATTTCTTTGGAGATCACTGAACCTATATTATCTAAAATATAAACTTTTGTAAATCTGTGAAAAACAAGTAGCAAATTCACTCATAGGTAACCAAAATAGAAAATTAACTCTGCTCATCTTGAGGATTCTATAGCCAGTGTCTAATCTAAAAAAATACGAGGAAGTTTTTTACACTACTTGCAAATGAAATTACGGATCTACTTTTTACCAAAAAAGCAAAGTCCTGGTTCAGACGCTGAACCAACCGCAGTATCCGGAAAATGGGACTGACCAGCTGTGGATAATTATTTCCTCTGTGGCAGCCTCTGGCTCTAGGCGTGCTCAAGTGCAACTCTTTCGTGAAGGCTGCGTGTTAGAAAAGTCACTGTAAAAGGGAATATTAGTTTTCCTTGTCAAAATTATTTAACATTCCTCTATAGCCTCACATAGAATGTTATTATTCATTTCATGGTAGTCATTCAGTGTCATCTTTTTTAAAAAACTAAGCCCTAATTTCAATGGCAGTGAAAGCAAAGTGTTCCTTGTTGATTGTAACACTTTGGGCTGACATCCAAAAAACTGCATGTCTGGACAGTAAAATGCTATTGGCTTCATTCTATGAAGGAAGAATGGGGAAAGCTTTCAAAATTTGGTGATCTGTCTTTTAATTCCTAACTTCTGCATTAGAGGAGTTTATTGCTGGTATTCTATGCATGTTTTTATTTTAATGAATATTTTTGAGAAGGCAATTGATATGACCAAACAACTTCATGCCATACACACTTTTAAATCCTAAGGAAACACCTAAGGTTATCATTGGACTAAACGTTAAATGAGTAGTTTTCTGACCCTTATCATCAACTGCCTCTGTAACTTTGGGCATGTAACTTGCTTTCCATAGGTCTTCATTCTTTTTTCTTTTGTTAAACAAAAGGGTGGTGATTTTAGTATCTAATTTATATTGCCATGAGCTTCCAAAATGTCTCTAATTTTAGTATAGTTAAAATATATATTATATACTAATACATATATAAGTAATATGAATGTAATAAAATACATGCAAAATAAACATTAATAAAAGTATGAATTTAAGACTATCTTTTTCATTTTGCTCATCTATTTTATATTTACCAGACAGATTATAGAGGATTCATACTGCTTGTTTTATATTTCAGTTAATACATTTAGTGAATGCAAAAGTCTTCAATTTTGTTTTTTTGGAAAAAAGTTATTTTGAGTTTGCTCAACATTATTTATTCTACATCTCCTTCTACTATGTATTAGTTAACAAGAAAATTGTTTTTCCTAAACTAAAATTAGAATTCAAAGACTAACATGAATATGTATCAAGTCAGAATGTTATGTTGTCATAATTGAAGCTATGGGCAGAACTAAGAAATAATGATTAAAGGTATTAACTGATAACAGACTGTGTACATTTTTAGTCTCACTCAATCTTTTCATTAATATTTTGGAATTATCCTCAATTTCATCAAAATGATTCTGAGGCATGTAATGTGCAAACTCCATGAGAACAGGTTCTCTTTTCTTCATTATTTTCTCCCCAGAACTCAGAGCAGTGCTTGCATATTGTAAGCATTCAGCAAATATGTGATTTTATTTTCACTGAATTTTCTGTCATACATCATCATTGTAGCCCACCTTGTCCTCATGCATTAAAAGAGAACACTTGCCTCCCCAATAAGCATATTTATGGATTTTGTTGTGATATTATGTTTGCATTTTTCCTTATCTTCTCTGACTTCTTAATGTTTCTTTCCTAATTTTATAAGAGAGTAGGAGGTTATCAGATGTTCCTAGCCTCTGCATGCCTTGTACTCTGATGGCTGAAACTATTTAGTTTGTATATGTAGATTCCTTGCATTTCACTGTTTCATCAGAATATGTTTAATTTCTTTCAGTCCATCATCCTGACCTTATGTTCAAGCCATTCTTGCTGCTAGTTTGCATAAATACAGTGCTGTAGTTTGGATAACTTGGTTCCTACCTTCTTCCTAGCCCCTAATATCTACCATCCATCCTTATCTCATTACCCAGTTACCAAGAGGAGTCTTTCTTTCATTTATTTCCCTTGGTCGATGGCTCTAAGTGACCGTAAATATCCAGAACTTCTCATAGTTATAAAAAATTAAGCCCTACCTTATCCAATAGATAATATCTTCTTTCAAGAACTAGAGCTCAGTTATAGGCCAAGCCTCTATCCTGCCAAGACAGATACGCTTCAATTCAAGTCTCAGCTCTCTCCCGTGTTCCCTGTGTTAGAAGGCAAGCCCATCGAATTGGAAGAAATGGCTGCGATATCTCTTTGTGTTTCAAATGGTTTCTTACAAAAGAAAAATTTTCTATCTCTTAATTTTTTTATTAGAATCTATCTCTCTTTAACTATGCTTTTATGGCCACTTGCTCAAGTTCTTAAAAAAAAAAACAATAATTAAGACTGGACACAGTTTACAGTCTTCTTTGCCTGTCCCTCACCCACATCTCCGTCCATATGTGAGCTCTCATGCTCACAACCTAGCCAGAGATAAATTCACAGGCTTCTTCACGGTATTTTCATAGGCTCTGCTCTTTCTGGGATGTCTTTCCTGTCTTTTTCCCTTAGCACAAAAGTAAGGACCCACCTTAGATACCATATGCTGCAGGGTCCTTTGTTGAAAGTCCAGGCTCTGCTATATGGTTTCCTAACATAATGGTTAAGGACAAAGCCATAGAGAATTAGGTTTGGATTCAAACTCTGCTACTTCTAATCCATGTCAGTCTAGCCCAGTTATTTAACTATCCTAGGTTTTCTCTTATACAAAATTATGTTACCTACTTCACAGATTTTTGTGAAAAATTAAATGGAGTGATGCTCACAGTATTAGCAGACCATGTGGCACAGAATAGGCTGGTTCAATTGAAAGTTTAATGCTGTTCATTTCCTTATATTGCACTTGGTATAGTATCTGCATGTACTATTAGAAAGCAGCATCTTATATTAGAGTTGCCTAATTTTATATTTTATTCCCCACGATGGACAAGTTAAAAGTATAGCTGTAGCATTAGGAGGTGATCTGCCAAATTTTTTGCTAAATACCTGTGCCAGTTTGAAGACTGTTGTGTACCCCAGAAAAGCCACGTTCTTTACTCCTCATTCAATATTACTGCGTGGGATCTTTGGGATTGTTTTCATGGAGATGTGACCCACCCAAATGTGGTTGGTAACTTTTGATTAGATGGTTTCCATGGTGATGTGTCTCCACCCATTCAAGGTGGGGTTACTTACTGAAGCCCTTTAAGAGGGAACCATTTTGGAAAAGCTTTAGAGCCAACAGAGCCCACACAGCCAGAGACCTTTGGAGTTGCAAAAGGAAAAGACCCCTGGGGAAGCCTTGTAAAATGAGAAGAGAAAGATAGCAGAGGTCGCCATGTACCCTTTCAGCTGACAGAGGTATTCTGGACCCACTGGCCTTTCTTGAATCAAGGTATCTTTCCCTTGACACCTTAATTTGAACATTTTCATGGCCTTAGAACTGTAAACTTGCAACTTAATAAACTCCCCTTTTTAAATGCCATTTCATTTCTAGTATATTGCATTTTAGCAGCTTCTACAAACTAAAACAAAATCTTCAACAGTTTCTAAAGATGCAATATTATTTCTTAAAATATTGTTATTGATAAATCTTAACACAAACATTCCATACATGGTATACAATCAATGGTTCACAATATCATCACATAGGTGTGTATTCATTCACCATGATCATTTTTTAGAAAATTTGCATCACTCCAGAAAAAGAAATAAAAAGATAAAAGAAAAAATTCATGCATACCATACACCATACCCCTCCCTCTCATTGACCACGAGTATTTCCATCTACCCAATTTATTTTAACCTTTGCCCCCTATTATTTGTTTATTTTTTATCCATATTTTTTTTCTCATCTGTCCATATCCTAGATAAAGAGAGCATCAGACAGAAGGTTTTCACAATCACACAGTCACATAGCTTTATAAAATCATCTTCAAGAATCAAGACTAATGGAACAGCTCAACAGTTTCAGGTACTTCCCTCAAGCCACTCCAATTCCCCATAAACTAAAAAGGGATATCTATATAATGCATAAGAATAACCTCCAGGATAAACTCTCTACTCTGTTTAAAATCTCTCAGCCACTGAAACTTTATTTTGTCTCATTTCTCTCTACCCCCTTTTGGTCAAGAAGCTTTCTCAATCCCTTGATGCTGGGGGCCGGCTCATCCCAGGATTTCTGTCCCATGTTGCCAGGGAGATTTACACCCTTGGGAGTCATATCCCACCTGGGGGTGGAGGAGGGCAGTGAGCTCACTTTCTGCATTGGCTTAGAGAGAGAAGCCACATCTGAGTAACAAGAGGTTCTCTGGGGATGACTCTTAGGCCTAATTTAAAGTAGGCTTAGCCTATCCTTTGTAGGGATAAGTTTCATAGAGGCGAACCCCAAGATTGAGGGCTCAGCCTATTAATTTGGTTGTTGCCACTGCTTGCGAGAATATCAGAAATTCTTCAAATGGGGAAGTTGGATATTTTCTCCTTCTACCCAGTGTCCCAAGGGGACCTTGCAAATACTTCCTTATTCACTGCTCAAATTACTCTGGGATATATTGGGGCAAAAAGATGCAATATAATTTTTAATGAAAATATAACACATGTACTATGTACCCACCTGCTTCTTGTGTATTTGCATGTGTATTATATCTTTTCTCCTGCCTTGAAAATAAATGCTCTCCTTTAACTATATTTCTCACTTGACTTACTGCAGCCCTTTCTTTTCCAAATATTCTTATAAAAGTATAATTAACATAAAAATAAACTGTATATATTTAAAGTATATAATTTGATAAGTTTAGACTGATTTATACTTGTGAAATCAACACAATAACAGATAATTAACATACATACATTACCCCCTAAATTTTCCTCATGCCCTTTGTAATCTCTCCCTTCAGTTCCTCCTATTACCTTAAAACCACTGGTCTGTTTTCTGTCACTATAGATTAGTTTTCACTTCCTAGAGTTTTAAATAAATGAAATCATACAATATGTATTATTTTGGTCTGGTGTCTTTCACCCTGTATAATCATTTTAGGATTCATCCATGTTGCAGTATATATGGATATTTCATATTTTACTGGAAGTAGTGTTTCACTTTATGGATATAACACAATGTACAGCTAAAGGTCTAAGGTATGGATAGCAAATATACACCACATTCCACTGAGGAAAAAGTCAATAATATAATATTTTTAATGGAAAGATATATCTAGGTTGTATCATGAATAATGTCTGATACTAGTGAAATTCTAAATAAACACAATTAGTGAAATTCTAAATAAACACAAATTCCAAATAAGAAAAATATAACATCATGATAGTCACCAGCTTGGCAGGTGAGAATTCTGTCACTGAGCCACTGTTGCACCACCCGATGTGTTTACTCTAAAAGACTTCGTTGAAATCTTCCAAACTAAACTGGACTTCCTTTGTAGATTTCTCTTAGCAAATATGCAATTTCCAGTCACAGAAGAGAAAAAAAATACTTTAACTAAATATGTTAAATTTCAGGCATGAGGAAAATTTGTGGAGTACTCACACCTCCTGAATTTAAAGATTATTACAAAGTTTCAAGCATCAAAGTTTCTCCATTTTTTAAACAGATTTTTAAAATAAAACGTCCATGTGTGTTTTCCCACTGCATTTATGCCAAAGTATTTATTCTAAATGCTCTAATTGTATATGTTGTACTTAAGCATACTATTAGGAATATGTCCCTATAAAACTCATTTTCTGTTTTTAGGGCTAATTTTCTCATTGGTCAAGGCTACACTGACTTCTCTTGTTGTTCAGGATTTTAGTAATTACATACAATTTAAATTTAGTATTATCTGTGAATGTGATGAGCATACTCTATTCTTTTTTTTTGCATGGGCAAGCTCCAGGAATCAAACCTGGGTCTCCAGCTTGGCAGGTGAGAACTCTGTCACTGAGCCACTGTTGCACCACCCAATACTCTTTTAGAGTATTTACTCTAAAAGACTTTCTTGAAATCTTCCAAACTAAACTGGACTTCCTTTGTAGATTTCTCTTAACAAATGTACAATTTCCAGTCACAGAAGAGAAAAAAAATACTTTAACTAAATATGTTAAACTTCAGGTGTGGTTAAACATTTTATATAAAGCTTCCTGCAAAAAATCTAAACTGCTAAAGAAAAAGCTTTCCAATAAACTTCAGAAAAATAAACTAAACAAACGGGATTTTTTCTAGCATATAATAAGGATCACTAAATTTATGAAAATAAAGTCAAGATTGTTGTTTGAAGTCTGCTAAAATATCCTGTTAGGAGCATGCACTCAAATACTGTAAATTTTGACCACAGAACCAAATGTCCAAATTTTCCAAATAGTACATGGGATTTATTTCAATAGCCTTTGACAGACTATCTTTATTTAATAAAAGTGCATAACTAATTTTTTATTTTAGGCTAATTTCATAAAATATTCCTGTTTTGTTTTATTTGATGGAAAATAATGTCATCCCATGACTAGTGTAAATTTTAAGCAAACATATATTGGGATTCATGTAAAATTCAGAATAGTTTTGTTAGCCTTATGGCTTGTGATTCCTTACTAATGAACGAACAAGCTAATGTTAATCATAATTTGAAATGGAAACGTTGATTGGTAGAAATATTCTGTCTTCTTTGTAATATATATCAACTTGGTGCATATTTATGCTAATGTTCTGCTTTTATTGGACAGAATAAAAGTACATTCCTTTTGTATATACATTCAGGAGACAGAATTATCACACATACTTTTGAAAGGGCTATGATTAGTAGTCAGAATAGTTATGTTTTTCTTCTCTGGGACATGAATATATATGGCTTGAATCCTATATATTTGTCCTCAGCAACATGAGCTCATGAACTTTGAGCACCGAGTTTTAAGACCATCCATTCATTGATTCGATAAACAGGAATTTGCTAAATTGCTACTCTATGTCCAAAGTATTAAGAGTTGCTAAAAACAAACCTGCTCCCTTCTTTCATGAAGTTTAATTTTCAGTGGAGGGGGTGGAAGGGCAATAAATTAAATCAAGAGAGAGGCAGTGGATTGAGACCACCAGGTATAGAGTTGAATGTTGCTTGGCCTAGTGTTCCATGGGGAAAAAAAAGACAAGAATTCTTTGTTTAAATTTTTTCTTTTGATGATCTGAAACTTTCATCTCAGTATCATTAAAAAGATCAAAGTAAGATTCTGCAACACTTAATTGTGGCAGGTACTAAAACATAAAATTAAACTGAAGTTAACTATGATCAAAAGTTCTGCCAATAAATATGCGTATTGAGAGACTGACTGGAAATTCATTAAGTATGAATTGCTGTATTAATTTCAAGTGGGGCATACTCGAAAGAGTATATAGCTTCATAGTCACATATCCTGAATATTGAAATAATCAGGGAAAGGATACAGTTGATATTTCTTAAATCTGCTTATAGTTTTGCATGTTAAAAAGAATTAAAATTATAGACAATAGAAACCTATTTCATCTGCCTGGGACTCCTGGGGAAGAAGGTGGAGCAGGGAGCTCCAGGACTCAGTGCTCCCAGCAAAACAACAATTGAACAGGCAGGAACTGTCTAAAACAATTATTTTGAAACACCAGAGGACAAAATAACACTGTACAGCATCCAGGGAGGAGCAGGAAGAAGAAGCAGTATAGTATGGTGGCTACCAGCTACACCACTCTCATGGCAAGCCATCACAGGCTCCAGTCTCTGGCTAGCTGCTGGTGACAGAAAGAAACATAAACATCTCTTCCCCAAGAACAGGGATGGGAACAGTCCAATCACACTGATCATGGCTTTTAATTAGCAAATTTGGATTTCTGGGTCCCAGGTCTGAGGGCAGATCTTGTTTCAACTCTCCCCAGACAAAGTCACTGGCAGCAATTAGAAGACAGGGCAGAGGAGTTAGAGATTTAAAGGCACAGTGCTTCCTTAGGGCTGCAAGGGACAGTTTAGCTGAAGGGCTGCATTTGCTGGGCAGGCCAGGAAAGCTCTCTCTGAGGAGCTGTTGGAGAAATGTCGATGCCCTTCCTAATCCCCTCCCCAGGGTACTTTGGAGCTGGTTGGTGTCCCCTTCATGGGTCCCTGGCACTGTCTTGACTGAGAAAGCCCTCCCTGGGGTGACCCTCCTCCCAGAATTTGCCTTCCAGGCAAAAGCAGCATGAGACAATGAAAGAAGTGTAAAAATCTAGAGGCATGTCTGCAGGCAGACAGTTTGAGACAAAGGCCTGCCAGCTTCAAATAGCTGGTAGGGGAAGGTTTATCCCCTGGGAAATAGAGGGCCTACCAAACTTCTGTAAACAGGGGAACTCTAAAACAACTAACAAGCTTTCTAGGACAAAACAGAGGCCCAGAAAGCCAAGGAAAACCATGTACACTGCATTGGCTTTGGGTAGATCTCCCTGATAGGAGGGCTGAAGTTCCAGAAAACTGTCATCATCAACTAGTTACAAAACAAAGAATAAAGAAACAAGAAATCAAGGCCCATACAAAGGAAGAGGATAAAAATACAGATAACAAATACCACTGAAGAAGATGAGAATGTGGACATACCAAACAAAGTCTTTTACAAATGACATTAAAAATGATGAAGGAGATGAAGTACAAAGAAAGAACTAAAGGCAACCAGCAAAACAATGCATGAACAATATGAGCATCTAAGTAAAGAAATAAAAATTTTATAAAGGAACCAAACAGAACTGCTGGAGATGAAGATGACAATAACTAAAACAAAAAATGTCCAGGAGGGTTTCAAGAACAGACTGGAGCTGGCAAAAGAAAAAAATCAGTGACCTTGAAGACAAGATACTTGAAATGAGTCAGGCAGAGAAGCAGAAAGAAGAATAAAATATTAAAATTGAAAATAGCCAAAAACAGCTATGGGACACCATCAAGCATACCAATATATGCCCTATAAGAGTCCCATAAGGAGAAGAAAGGGAGAAAGGGGCAAAAGGAATAGTCAAAGAAATAATGACAGAAAATTTCCCAAACTTAGCAAAAGACATGAATATGCACATCCAAGAAGCCCAGACAATACCAAATAGAATAAACATGAAGAAAAATACACCCCATCATATGTTGATAACACCATCAAATGCAAAGGATAAAGGGGGAGTTCTGGGGGCTACAAGAGAAAAGCAATGTTTTTCACAAAAGGGAGCCCCTATTAGTACCAATTTCTCATCATAAACCATGGAAGCAAGAAGGAAGCGGGTTGAAATACTTACCTTGCTGAATGAAAACAAATCTCAGCCAGGAATTTTTATCCCGTGAGATTCTTTTTAAAAAAATAAGAGTAAGATATTCTTAGATAAACAAAAGCTGAAGGAGTTCATCACCAGTAGATCAGCCCTACAAGCAAAAAAAGGGAGTTCTTTAAACTGAAAGGAAAGGACACTAGACAGTGGTTCAAAGCAGCATAAAGAAATAAAGACCTGCAGTAAAGGTAACCATTTGGGTAATTATAAATACCAGTATTACTATATTGCACTGTTTGGTATGTAACTCCGCTTCTTACTTCCAACAGGTGCTAAAGTGCAAATACATAATAAATAATGATAATCCTGTCTTTTTGACATATAATGTACAAAGATATAAGTGGTAACAAGTGCAAAAATAATGGTGGTGGGACGGGGGTGTAGGAAAAGTACATGTGCATGCTATTGAAATTGTTAGTATCAAACCAAATATGATTGCTATATATTTAGGAAATTAAATTTTAACCCTGTTTTAACCACAAGGAAAATTGATGAAAAATATATTAAGATAGATATAAGAAAGCACTCAATATGATATGACCCCAAAGAGCAAATAAATAAAAAGTAGCATTAATGAAAATGAAGGACAAAAAAGAGTGTAGGACTTACAAAGGCCATATAGGAAAATGGCAGGAGAATGTCCTGTATCAGTAGTAACTTTAAATATAAATGTATTAAGCCCTCCAGTCAGAAGGCAGAGATTAGCAAAATAGATTGTGGGTGAAAGAATAGAAAAATATTTACCATGCAATTAGTAGCTGAAAGAGAGCTTGGGTGGTATACTAATACCGGATAAAACAGGCTTTAAGTAAAAAACAAAACAAAACAAAAAACAGTTATAAGGGACAAAGATGGTCATTGTACACTGGTAGAGGGACAATTCAACAAGTAAATAAAGCAAGTTAGCAGAAAACGTTCCTTAACTCATTTTATGAGGCCAAAATCACTCATACCAAAGCTGGATAAAGATACCACAAGAAAAGAAAACTACAGATCAATATCTCTTATGAATATAGATGTAAAAATTTTCAACAAATAACTGAATCCAATGACATATTTAAAGAATATACTAGGATCGAATGGGATATATTGTAGTATGCAAACTTGGTTCTACAAAAGAAAATCAATTAATGTAATACACTACATTAACAGAATGAAGGAACACAACCTACAGTGACGTCAATCAATGCAAAAAAGGCATTTGACAAATACAATATGCTTTCTTGATAAAAACTAAAACAACAACACATAGAACACCAGGAATAAGAAGGAAATTTCCTCAACATGATAAAGCACATATATGAAAAGCCAGAAGCTAACATTCTACTTGATGGTGAAAGACCAAAATCTTTCTCTCTGAGATCAAGAATGAGACAAGAACACCCATTGGCACCATGGTAATTCAATATTATACTGGAAGTTTTTGTCACAGCAATTAGGCAAGAAAAAGAAATAAAAGAAATCAGAAAGAAAGAAGTAGAACTTTCCCTATTTGTAGGTTGATATGATCCTATATACAGAAAGTCCTGAAAAATCCACAACAAAGCTAGAGCTAAGAAGTGAATTCTGCAAAATAGCAGGGTACAAAATCAACACCTCCAAATCAGTAGTTTTTCTATACACAAGCAATGAACAATTGGAAGAAGAAATCAAGAAAGAAGTTCCATTTACAATAGGAACTAAAAAGAATCAAAGATTGTATATATGGTAACAGAATAAATTTTATTTTTAAATCTATGGAATTACACTACACAAACAGTAACCCTTAAGCTAAACCATGGACTTTAATTAATGGCACAATTAGCAAAATTGCTATCATCAATTGTTATAAATGTTCCACACCAAAGCAAGATAGTGGTGGTGCAGTGATATATGGGAATATTGTGTTTTATGCATGATTGTTCTATAAGCCCACAACTTCTCCAATAAAAAAAATTATACACAATACATAAAGTTAATATCTCACCAGTTGCTTTCATCATAAGAAACAATCACTAGATTAACAGTCCAACTATGCAAAGATCATAGTATTTTTAGTCAATGAATCAATTTATTCAGGTTTCGTTAAAAATGCTTTGTCATTACCAGAGGTAATATGCACTTGAGAACTTCTATTTTTTTTCAGGTGTCATGCGTTATATAAGTAGTTAATTTGATTAATTGATTTATTTGCATTGGAGCCCTGTATGAAGTAGAGTACGTCATAGTAGATTACTTTTGGAAGTATGAGCAGAAAAGATAAACCTATAACTAGTGACAGATGTTTCCCTTAGAACAATGGTTAACTTCTGATTAAAAAGAAATGTTTAAAGTGAAAAAACCTGAACTGCACCCGTATATTTTGAAATGTTCATTATTCTCTGGTTATGATGCTCTATTAAACTGATGCATATTGGGATAAAAGGGCATTTATAGATTATCAAAGAAGCAAATCTATAAGGTTAAAAAGGGCTGATCCTGAACCCCCAGGATGAATTGGGACCTGGCATCATGGGATTGGTCAAGAGAAAGTCCTCTTGACCAAAAGGGGGAAAAGAGAAATGAGACAAAATAAAATTTCAGTGGCTGAGAGATTTTAAACAGAGTAGAAAGGTATTCCTGGAGGTTATTCTTATGCATTATATAGATATTCCTTTTTAGTTTAGGTTGTATTGGAGTGGCTTGAGGGAAGTACCTGAATCTTGAGCTGTTTTCCAGTAGTCTTGATTCTTGAAGATGATTGTATAAAGATATAACTTTTACAATGTGACTGTGTGATAGTGAAAACTTTGTGTCTGATGTTCCTTTTATCCAGAGTATGGGCAGATGAGCAAAAAAATAAGGGTTTAAAACAAACAAATAATTGGGGGGATAAGGGGTAAAATAAATTGGGTACATATAAATATTAGTGGTCAATGAGAGGGAGAGGTAGGGATATGGTATGTATTAGTTTTTTCTTTTTATTTCTTTTTCCAGAGTGATCATATGTTCTAAAAATAATCAAGGTGATGAATACACAAATAGGTGATGATATTGTGAGGCACTGATTGTACATCATGTATGACTATATGTGTGTGAAGATTTGTTAATAAAAGTATTCTAAAAAGGGCTGATCTTGTATGTTAGTTCTTATTCAACTCATTTTTCCTTCATAGATACTCAAGTTATGTCAGGAAAGAAAAATGCAGGATTTTCCAGATCTTCTCAAATATACAATTGTTGCCTGCGAGTATAATCCTATGGGGAAAAAGTATATATTTAAGACTAGGAAACTTCTAAAGGAAAGGTAGGAAAAAAGTAAGCAGCATAAACAGCAGTATCCTATCCATTCCATAGCATTAGGAATGAATGGTTTCCACTAGCATTAGGCTGAATCCAGACTTCCCATATACTAGCCCCATTCTCTTGCAACTTTATGACTATAGCTCTCGATGCTAAAATCACAATGGCCCCACTTGAAGTTAGCCCTGTATAAAAGCCTTCCATATATGCATACATTAAAGAGGAATAATTTATAGGATTAGAACTATTAAATAATTCCACCCCATACTCCAATGTGGAAGGTAGGACAACTGTTTCATCTCTGAGGAAGGAAATACAACATCCTTCTCAAAACTGTCAACTACCTTTCCCAGTTTACCTCATTGGCACTGTTTAAAGAAAAAAAGATATATGTATATATATATACATATATATGATGAGTCCTGGGGAAAGAGGAGAAAGAAGAGAAGAAAATATAAGCAGCACTCTAGGTAAAAGCCAAAGCTCCACACAGCATGAATCTGGAGGTTCACACGTGTGTGGAGGCCCCAGTTTCCTTGCTGGCTGCATTTCTCTTCACATGGCTCCCTCCGTTTTCAAAGCCAGCAGTGGCACATGGAGTCCTTCTCACAATGAGACTCTCTCGCATGTCCTCTTCTGCTATTAGCTAGAGAAAACTCTGCTCTTAAAAGGTTCTTATAATTAGATTAGACCCAACTGGATAATCTCCATTTTGATGAACTTTTAATCAATTAATCAATATTCTAAATTACATTTGCAAATTCTCTTTTGCCCTCTAACATGCCATAATATAGGTGTGGCAGCTCGCCATATTCACCATCTGTGTTGGTTTGAATAAGTTATGTACCCCAGCAAAGGGCGTGTTCTTTTCATCCATTCTTGTAGGTGCAGCTCTATTGCCGGGTGAGACCTTTTGGTTAGGTCATTTCAATTGAGATGTGACCCATCCCATTCAAGGTGTGTCTTAATCCCTTTACTAGAGTCTTTTATGAGAGGATAAAGGACAGAAAAAGCTGAGAGAGCTTAGAAAGAAAAGGCTCAGAGAAGCTTAGCGGTCCCACAGTATGCAAAGAGGAAGCCATTGGAACCAGAAGCTGAAAGCAATGAAACCAATAGTGAAGGACCGGCAGATGCTGGCCACATGCCTTCCCAAGTGACAGAGGGGTCCCAGATGTCAGCGGTCTTTTTTCAGAGTCTAGGTATTATGCTGTTGATGCCTTAGTTTGGACATTTTCATGTCCTGAAACCTAAAAACTGTAGGTTAATAAATCCCTATTGTAAAATTTCTAGTACATTGCATTCTGGCAGCTTCAGCAAATTAAAAATTATCCTAGGGATTTGGTGAGAAATCTTGGGGGGCCACTTTAGAATTCCACCTACTACTGTGTTCATAACCTAGTTATATTTTATGTATTTAATTTTATATCTTTATTTTATTTATTGGCAAGAGATGCTTCTTTTCTATTTATGGTTAGTTACACACTTTGCTTTTAAAATAAACCTATGTAATAAAAACAAATAGGCCTTGTGCCAGTTTAAAAGGATTTATGTACCCTAGAAATGTCATGTTCTAATCCTGATCCAATCCTGTGGGAGCATCCATTTCTTTTAATCCCTATTCAATAATGTAGGCTGGAATCTTTTGATTAGACTATCTCCATGGAGATATGACACACTCAGTTTTGAGTATTAACTTTTGAATAGAGGGAGATGTGACTCCACCCATTCCAGGTGGGTCTTGATTCCTTTACTAGAATCCCTTAAAAGAGGGAGCATTTTGGAGAAAGCTTGAGAATGAAGAGAGCAGCAGACACACAAGAACTACAGAGTCCAACAACCAGAGACCTTTGAATATGAAGAAGGAGGATGCCCTGGGGGAGTTTTATGAAGCCAGAGGCCTGAAGAAGAAGCTAGAAGATGTCACCATGTTTGCCATATGCCTTTCCAGTTGAGAGAGAAACCCTGAACTTCACTGGCCTTTCTTGAGTGAAGGTAACCTCTTGTTGGTGCCTTAATTTGGACATTTTTATAGACTCGCTTTAATTGGGACATTTTCTTAGAACTGTAAACTAGCAACTTATCAAATTCCCCTTTTTAAAAGCCATCCCATTTCTGGTATATTGCATTCCATAAGCTAGCAAACTAGGACAGACAAAGAAAAATATCAACCGAATAATAAACCAGGTGGTAAGAAGGAGACAGAAAAACCACGAAGTTGGTACACAGAGAATTGAAGTTTTGAAAGACTTTACATTAGGGTACATCTTTCAGTTAAACTAGACCAAGAAAGCTAATACGTAACAAGTTAACTCTCATCAAATGCTTTTGCTAAATTCTTCTTTGTTTCTAGTTAATTATTTGATTGTGATTAAAAGAAAAAGTCCTATTCTGCTCATTGCTTTGCTCACCATAAGCAGGATGCTAAAAGAGCCTCTCAGTACATTATATAATATTATCTCTGATCATACAGAAATGTCTCTATGATCTTAGTCGTCAATCAAAGGTGTGGTTCATTTCAGGAACTGACTGGTTTCTTAATGTAAGTAGTTGTAACTTATGTCATTTAACATGCTACCTTTTTGTACTGACTATCAGAAAATTTAAGAACCAGTTTTGTGGCCTGCTATTAGCAAGCCTTTTTCATTCCATTTCTCCAGTGCTTTCATCCTCCTAATTTTAGCATAACTATCATTAATCAATCCAACTATCCCTATCTACCTACTTATCTACACGCACATATACATATACACATACACATACAAAAACATACCAAGATGGGGAGAAATAAAAATAATTATTGAATCACTGCAAAGAGAACAAGCTTTGTCTGGGGTGGCGAATGGCTGTCTTTGCTCGGTAATTATGCCGTGCTTTATCTCTATGAGCTCATATTCTTTGTGGTTCCTTTAAACTCTACATGAAGTTAAGATAGTTCTTGAAATAGCATCATCATAACTCTGTCAAATCAAGGACAGAATTGGCAGAACTTTTCTCACTTTCCCTACTAGCAGAGGTTCTTATTCAGTGGAGGCCCCATTTATAACTCTAAAATGCTAACAGAAGGCTCCTTTCAGTTTAGCACAGGCAGAGAGTGAAAATCCTGAACTCTTTTTAAGGAATTAATTTTGCCTGCTCCATGACATCCTTAAGTAACATGTCTTGTAAACTTTAGATTATTCAAATGTTTATGTTTCATTGAATTTTGTGGATACAATATTTAGTATCAAAAAAGGATGCTATATTATATTTTTGACTTTGTAATTTAAAATAGAATAGATTTATAGAATAGATTAAATGCTACTTGGGGACAGGGCTTTTATTTTCTCCTTACTAGCATAGCATATTTTGCTCAATTATTTTATTTCTTACATGATGCTACTCAAATATTTCATAATTGAGTTGGTTAATTGATTTAATTTTTAGTACTCTGATGACAACTGAAAAGTTTTCCTCCTTATGTGATGCCAAGGAATAGGTTAAAGTATAAATTATGCTCTTCTCATCTCAGTAAAAGTATCATATCGACAGTTTACAGTGGATATTAGTGAAAGCGTTGCTTATCATTTGATCCATAATTATTCTTACTTTATAAAATAGATTTGTTTGGTATTAGAAAGAAAAAGTAACTTTTTAAATTAAATGCTATAGAAATAGATAAAAGCAGAATCTTTCTAAAGAAGAAGTCTTATCTGCAAAGGGAGAACTTACTGTCAGCACATTCCACCAAAGTTTAAAATCTCAAAAAGCCATATCATCTTATAATAAGATGACATCAATCACACTATATTACCTTGAATGACATCAATCACATTATATTACCTCGAATGACTAGTACAAGAGACAAACTGTCACAATTTGAAATGCAATGGACAGTTAAAACTCTGTTTAACTTTTAGAATAAGTTAATACATACATTTTTCTAATAAAATGCAGCTGTTTTAGTTTGCCTGGCTGCTATGACAAATAGCACACATTGGGCTGGCTTAAACAATGATAACATACTTGCTCACGGTTTCAGAGGCCTGAAGTCCAAATCCAAGTGCACTGGCAAAGCCATGCTTTCTTCTGGGGTCAGGAGGGTTCTGAATGGTCAGTGATCCTTGAATTCCTTGACTTTCCAGCCACATGTAGATATCCTTTCCTTTCTCTTGTGATTCCACTGAACCAGCTTCCAGATCCTCTCCATGACTTTCTCTTATTATATCTGCATTTCTTCTGGTTACAAAAGATTCCAGTTGTGCAGGTTAAGACCTAACCTCATTTAGTTGGCCACACATTCCCTAAAAATAACATCTTCAAGGGGTCCTATTTGCAATGGGTTCACACCCATTGAATGCAGAGTAAGATTAAGAACATGTCTAAATTGGGGTACGTAATTCAATGTACAGCAGCATTTAATATTTTTATCAGTAGGCAAAAATGTATAGAACTGGGCAGCTCAATTTCTGAGGCACATCCAGTGTCCAAATCAACTTGAGAAGAAGATTCTTATTACATATCAGCATCTTTCCAACATCCTTGTTTTGGTAAATTAAATTCTGACTCATTCATGAAATAAAATGAGAAGGAACATCAGTTCAGCCCTTCACTGTCTTTATGACCCATAGACCTAGGGCTTTTTAAAAAGTTTCATGCAATGAAGTAATGAAATAATGTTTTAAACAGAAACATTTATACTTAACATTTGCATTCATATCTAAGGCTCTATCCCCTAGGCTTCAAAGGTCCATGATTGGTGATATTTTAATAAGGTCAGAATTAGTATATTACAAACATATTATGAAGGCATTAGTCCAAGAACATTGAAAATAGTTTATTCAGAAAGATTAGGTAAGCAATTAAGTTAACTTTGTCATATTTTATGGCTCATTTGCCCAAAAGTACTGGTAAACACATCCTGATTGGGTCTAATAATTGCTATCTACTGTGGAATGGACTTTTAAATGTGAATTATTAATTTCAAAAGTAGTCTAATGTTCTTTTACTTATCCTAACTTCAGAGCTTTGTTTATGTTGCTATCTTTTACAACAATATAAATTGATTAACATAAACTCATCTATTAACAAAGCATTACTAAAATTTACTACAAATGGTCCCATTTAGGGGAAGGGTTTAGAACTTTAGTTCTAATTGAGGGGCCTTCACCTGGTTCACACAAACAGCATTTGCTTATAAAAACATTTTGATTCGCTATTTAATATATATATTAAATAAAAAATATATATATAATATATGTGTGTGTATGTGTTTGTATATATTTATAATATCCAGTATTTCAGGTAGTGAATGCAAGACACTAATAGAATTGGGGAAAATAAGCATGGAAATAAAAAATTGTTCCTAATATTTTTTACCAAAAGGTGTTTCAGCCATTATGCAGAAGTATAGATGTTCTACATTTTCTGGTATTCAATGGATGCATTATATCCCAAAAGGAAATATGAATAGAACAAGAAAAACACTTTTTTGAAATGTAAAGGGGCCACACCTCATGATGATCTGCAACACTGGAACCAGCATTCCCTATGGAATAATGCCAAATATATTTTCTTCTAATTAATTCAAATGTGAGTGATGTCTATAAAAGCTGAGTCATCCTCTGAAAAGTATGGTGTCAATCACAAATTGATCTTAAATCCCTAATCTTTGTAAAAGCTGTAAGGACTTGTTCTAGTTTGGACTCTTACCCGAAGCTTCTTTTCAATCTTCTGGTTTTGTTAAATTTAGTTATATTTCTGTAGAACATTTTATTTTCTCAAGTTATTGCAGGAAATGACAGGGCCAATATAAAATGACGATAAGTACCTAGTTGTCTATCTATGGCATAACTATATGCTTTCTGTTATCAGAGGAAGGTCAACCTTCTTTCCATAGCCAACCATGGTGCACAGACTGGGTTGGCATATCCAACCCACCTGTCTTCACTGCAGCCCTTGACAAAATGACTGGAAAACACTTCCAATAGAATTAGCTACAACCACCCTGTTGGTTAGCTTTTCAGGGGCCTAGAGAACTCATAGTCCATGAGAAAAGCTTACCCAGTGATGTTTTCAATTCAGGTTAGAGAAAAAAATGGTTCAGTATGGCCAGTTCAACTCAGTTTCTTTGATGAGTCCTTTCTTCCTCCCACAGCAGGAAGTAATCTCTCCCTTCTTCTTAAATCCATGATATCACAATTGATATACTTTTCAAATTGTACTGTTTATTAATTTTCTGTAAAGTACCTCAAGTGGTCGGAATGCAAGATATGTGGTCATGTCCTATGTGCATGTGGGCTTGCAGCTGTAGACTGCTAAGTCTCAGGTTTACAATATTGTCACTGGAGAGGTACATTTAGTCTTAGTTAACTACTGGTAAAGTGTGACTCTAATCCTTGATAAGGACTGCCATGGTATGTCATTATCACCATTAATACCTTAGTAAAGGTTGAAATACAATGTTGTGTAATTTTGAATAAGTAATTTTCATGTACTGCAGCCCAGGACACTTGGGATAACTGAAGCCCTATTTAGGTGAATAACAATTTAAAGTTCCCTCATTTAAAGTATGATGAGTGTGCTTAGTGTCTAGTGTAGGGTGTAATAACATTGAAAGTATAATTGGGGCTGTTGAAAACCAATTGTCCATTTCTCAAATTAGACCAGGTCTCAATCTTCTCTAAGTACTTTTGTGTGAGCGTATTCTGTCTAGAATGCCCTCATGAGGAACTGATCCAATCACTCTCATTTAATAGTTGTATTTAGGAGTTTTGCAAGCCTCTGGTGAGATAACTACAGAGGAAATGACAGTGTCACACTGAAGTGAAGTAAATAAGACTACATGACACTGATGAAACTTATACATAAGGAAATATATTAGCTATCGTTAGATATAACCGAAGAGTAGTTTGTTAATGTGCAGCTGAGGAATAGTGGAGTATATAACTATTTTATTAAGGTGGTCTGTGTATAATACCAAACAAGCAAAAATTGAAATGTAAACTGGTATATCATATCAGTGGGAGAGCCAGCCCAGAAATTGGAAAAAGGAATAAAAGGGAAAAGACATACATATTTTATATAATACTAGGTAAAAGAAAAATGAAGAAGATGAGCTGATATAAGTAACTACATAGATTTCATCCAATTAAAATAACAGATCACTACTTCTCAATATAACTTGGGCACACAACTTCTGAGATTCCTCCCCACTTCTGTTTATTCTATTTAATGCTCACCCTGTAATTAATTCTGTATGCATGCTGCATATAATCCCAACTTTGCACTAACCATCTGGGTTACTTCCTCAAAATTTTTAATCCTCTAAGCTTTAGTTTCTAATGTTTTGAAATCAAGTTCATTGAACTTACCTCATAAGGTTCTTTTGAAAATAAAATCAAATAATAATTTGTGAAGGACATAGAACAACAAAGTTCTTCAACAAATTAGAGGAAATTATTATTATTATCTGAGTATAATGTGGACAACAATGAAAATTTTACTACAGGGTAAAATATAGCCCATATTGTATTTTAATTTCTCATTAACAATGAGTTCAGTTCATTTGAGCTTGCTTCCTCCCTGCTGACTCTTCCCTTCAAGACACACTAACAAATATCAAAATTCTGGATATGGAAATCTGGACCTAGAAAATCAATACACACTAAATCAAGTGTGATTCATATCAAAATAATGTTGCCTTAAGTTGTCTCTCTCAAATAGCTATGTCTCCTCCCTAACTGATAGATCCATTACATCTCTCCCTGTGATATTTTCACTTCCTAACACAGTCTGGCACAGCATTAATTTTTGGAATGAATAGAATTTCACTGAAATCCATGTTTCATCATGTCTCCATTCTAGAAAAATGATGTATGGAGACACTAAGAAAGCTTAGGTGAGAACAGCAAGACCATATATCTCACACCCCTTTCAGGTGGTAACATTAATCTGTGGCAATTTACCATTTAGGGGCCTATGAAAATTTATTATTACATACAGATGCTTCTCTGAAACTTCAGTATGTTCAAAACTTCATATTCTTCCTGGATGGAAAAACACAGAATTCTCAACCAAATGCTTAGGCAGGGAGTGTTTCAAAGTGATAACAAGATGCAATCATAGTCCCACGTATTATTATTCATTACCAAATTCTGTCCTACATTCTGCTTAACATTACCATTTCCAAACATTTTCTTCCATCAGTAAGGGTAAAAATAAGTATTATGTAAGGTCTACTGTTGGTAATAATCCCATTAAATTTTTAACGGTTTTATTCATACACAATACAATCCGTCCAAAGTGTACAATCAATGGCTTTTGGTATAATCACAAAGTTATGGATTCACTACCACAATCAGTCTGAGAATATTTTCATTGCTCCAAAAAGATTTCTTAACTCCCACCCCTCCTATACCCCCTATTTTTGACGTTTAGCTTTGGTATAGTATTTTTCTTCCTATTGATGAAAGACAATTACAATGTTAGTATTAACTATAGTCCTTCATTTGCATTAATTGTATTTTCCCATATACTACCTTATGGTTAACACGTTGTACTAGTGATGTGCATTTGTTGTACTTCACCTAAGAACTTATATTGTACGATTCA